>JANRGW010041982.1:0-19391 GCA_024733675.1 Psilopsiagon aymara | reverse complement strand
TCCCTGCCCATGGCAGGGGGGTTGGAACTAGATGATCTTAAGGTCCTTTGCAACCCTAACTATTCTATGATTCTATGCTGCATAAGTCCATTTAAATTACCATGAAATAAGATCCATAAAACCCCCCAGTCAGAAAGTATTTAGTAGTCAAGTTTTTATTACCCCAGAAGAGGCAATGTGACAACCTGGTTACATTTGTTTTGAGTACTCCAGTAAAGGACTACCAAGTTCATAAGTTCATAAAGAAATGGCCAAGGAGAAATGTGAGGAGCTGAACAGCATCACATGTGAAACCATGAAGTGCCAGAAAAAAAAACGCTGCATGAGCTGAAGGCTCATCTGGCCTTAGCCATGAGGAAAAGGAATATGAAGTTTTATTTCGCCATAAAATGAACAGTAAATCATAACAGGAATACAGCCATAAAAAGGGGAACAAAATCCTCGGAAGTACAAGTCAGAAATCTTTTCATCAGGAATAGAAAAGTATTAGTGGTAAGACTTCATCCGGAGTATCATATGCCATTACGGGAGCCTTACCTAAATAGAGCAACTCAAAGTGGAACTGGCACAGAGAAGCTCTAATAGGATGACTAGAAGAAACGAGAGCTATTCTTATGAGATGAAAGTATACAAAAAAAAAAAAAAAAAAAAAAGCCCAGACTTGTTGTGCATACAAAAAGAAGGCCAAGAATAGATGTTAATAGTCTCCACAGAGTATTTTAAATGCCAGGGAGAAAAAAGGGCTAACAGACATTAATCAACTATTAGTTAATTTTATTCAACTAAAATTAAATTAGGTAACTACTTTACCCGGAAATTTAAAGAAAGTTTCATATAATGAAAAATGAGACTCTGGAATAGCTGGAGCGCTGCATATAGAACTCCTAATTACTTTTAAGATAGAGCACAGTGAAGGAGATTAAATTATGCAGTGGCTTCTAATACCAGGCAATTGGATTAAATGATCTACAGGTTTCTTACAGGAGATTTATGTTTGAGCAGCTATTGCAATTCTCCATTGTAAAGTTCACCCCTAAAATGTTTACTTAAAATTATCAAGACATATACATATTATACTTGCTACACACGTACAAACATACTCCAACCTAAGATTAACATAAAGTTTAGGTATAAACAGGTCATTTTATTTTTAGAAAAACCTAAACTGAATATATAACATTAGCAGTGAAAACGCTTCTTGCTCTTGATCTTCCTCAAAGTGATAACCAGAGATTTTTGAATCAAATAGAACACCAGTATTGACTGCAAACTGCTATTTTCGGGTATCAAACTCAAAAAAGACACTGCACCCAGATAAAATGATTTGTACCTTTTTGAAATTCAGAAGAGAAAGCAACTCCCAAACCCTCTGGCTGCTACAAAAGGATGATTAGGATACCAAGGTCGACAACTTTTGATTACTACTGAAGGAGAAGTCCAGTATCTGTTTTTCTATAGAGAGTGACAAGATAGCCTAAAGGCATTAACTTATGTGAGATAAAAGGAGAGTTTTGCAATATTAAAAACCAAACCAAAATAAACCACAGACCAAAAAAAAAAAAAAAGAAAACACCAACCAACAGCGAAACCACCAAAAAAACCCTCAACAAACCCACAAACAAAAAAAACCCCAAAACAACCACCAAAAACTAAACCACCCCAACAACACACCAAAACCAAAAGAAACCACCCCATCATACCAGAAGTGTTATTTCTTCCCAACCAGAACAAAGGAGAACTGGCTTACCTAAAAAGAACATTTTAACATTCTGCTTCATGACTTGGGACTTTGTAGGCTCTATTTCTCTATATTTATAAGCAGTTTTCCGTCTGTTTCACATAGTAGCTGATTCCTCAGACTAGTATTTTCTTTTGTCGTACTATCTTTACTAGAGGCTAAGATCTTATAAGTTAAATAATTACTGGAAATTTCCATGTAAACCTGAATGCCCTTTGAGATGCAAGAAAATACACAGTAACATGATCTTGACAGGCTTCAGAAAACAAGTACAGTCTACTCAAGCATTTATTTAAACTGACGGTTTCCAAAATGAATGCTGCAAGAATCCATTTGATCCACAAATGTTCAGAGTGTTATGGAGAACTTTTTTCTGAGGCGTCACCTTTTACTGAAGAATTGCAAAACTGGAGCATAATCTATCAGGAGACCTCTGGAGGCCTTCTAGCCCAACCTCCTGCTCAATGCAGGTCTAATTAGATGACATCGCTCAAGGCCAGGTCCAGTTGAGCCTTAAACACCTCCAAAGATAAAGATTCAACAAGTTCTCCAGGGAACTTGTCCCAGTACTACCACCCTTATGAGTATTTCTCCTCCCTTAATGTCAAATCAGAATTTCTTGCCTTTTAACTTGTGTCCCCGAAATTCCAAAGGACTCCAGCTATATGGCAGCCCTTCAGGCAAGAAGGGCTTCAGGTAAGAAGCTTCAGTGTAAATTTCTCATAAAGTTGGTACAGGGTTTCAAACAAGTTAAGTCTTCCAGAACACTATAGATCACTCATCTTGTTTTGTAATCCACTACCACCACCACCACCACCACCCCCGGCCAGAATTATAGAGAGAAGTTTGACATTAAGATGAAGCAACTGTGCATTTAGTTTGGTCATAGAACCACAGAATGGTTTAAGTTGGAAAGGACCTTAGGGTCATGTAGTTCCAACCTCCCTGCCATGTACAGGGACACCTCACACTAGACCAAGCTGCTCCAAGCCCTGTTCAACCCGGCCATGAACATTGACAGGGATGGAGCATTTACCACTTCTTTGGCAACCTGTTCCATGGCCTCGTCACCCTCACAGTAAACAATTTCTTTCTTATATCCAACCTAAATCTCCTTGTTTAAGTCTGAACACATAAAGCCAGCACAGTTTAACACACCTCTCGGACACTGATCTTTGCTTGTGTTTCATCACACAAGGCGAAACAATTAGTCCTGAACCATTTAAGGGTTTACTTCATGCTTCATACAAATTACTGCGTCTTTCACATCAGAGTGCAAATATAAGACTCAAAGTTCTTAAGGTTGGATTCTTGGCAGGATATAAAATAATCACTCATCATGAAGACTTGAAAAATTAAAGAAGCTGGTTCACAGCTTGGTATTCTTGCACATTCTCAAAATAAACGATTTTTCAGTTCAGATTCAGGTTTCTCTTTGGAAGCATCAGTAAACAACAGTTTCATTGTTCTCCATTTGTTACAATGCTTTTTTAGTAGAAAGAATTTGTTACGGAGTAAAATAACCTTCACTGGAAGAAAGTTTCATTTTTGTTCCTAAGCAAATACATTTGTGTTCCTTTTCACAAGCTGGACTACTGACATCAGTACAAATACCAAGCACTTCAAGCAAAAAAAAATTACCCTTTAGTTGTTAATAGGTTTCTCTTTGCTGCTGCAAAAATATGGAAAATCCTTAAATTCCTCAAAAGGCACTAGATGGCTCCACTGGTGTTCCTACAACTTGCACTGATAGTGTTTCAAATCTTCCACGGAAAATACTAAATACCTTACTATTCCATTTCAACAATATAATGTATTAATTAGAGCATGCTCCTTCCTATGGTGGCATACTGCAATATTAAGTGCAACTCCATTTGAAAGACTTCTGTAAAAGAAACTTAAAAGACACAACATTTCCAATAAGGGAATATCAACTACAATCAAACAGAGCAGAACTTGCTGTCATTAGGAGAAACAAACCTCCAGTTTTACTCTGCAAAACACTGCCATGAACTTGGCACAGCAAATTCCATGCCCACCATGTATCTCCTGCAATACCAATGACTACTGTGTTATATTCACAGTACGGTTATTCGACTTGTTAAAAAATGTGTAGCTCAAGTTGAATTATAAAATTAATCCTCAAGTGAACCCAGAGCTATTGGTCTGTCTTACAAAATAATCCAGAAACTACTGCCCAGAGAACTTCCTCTGTGAATCCAACATTCATCCATTTGGACAGACATCTCCATGCAAAGCAGTTTTGATATCACACAGCTTTTGTACATAAAACCAGTGAGTTACTTCATAAACAGATTAATGAATAAAGCATGATGGAAGATGATGTATGCTCAAAAGATAATCAGAGAGTTCTGGTTTTATTAGATGTTGAATGGGGGGGATAAGACTATTACAGTTATTTTGCATCATTCTACTTACAAAGAAGCAGCTGAGCAAAATCATTTCAGGCAAAGGCTTAAATCATGTCAAAATATTTTCGGGTCTTCTCAATATATGGTCCTCACCATTTATCTTTACTGCTTGTTTACTGGATCCCATCTATGGGGATCTGACAACGGACAAACACAAAGGTTCTGTCTAAAGTGTAGAGGGACATTCTGCACAATAAAAGCCTAGCACATCTTACAGTATAGAAGCTATGAGAAGCTTACATACATATATATGTAGAAGAAGCTATGAGCTTCTCTAATAGCTATGAGATTGGTCTTCCAAGACACAGTCAAAAGCATATGTGTACAGCAGCGATACACAAGCATTTTAGACAAAAGTGGCCCCTCTGATCAGTCTTGCTTAGTGCACTTTGGTTTACATCAGAGTGGCTTGAGTGCACATTATCTGAATTCCTGGCCAAAGAATCTAAATATGAAGTGTTTAATGTGCTCAGCGCACTAAGGGGCACTCATTTCTAGGGTTAAGAGTATTCCATTCCAAAACAACGTGTATATCTCAGGTCAAAAGCACAACCTCTCATGTTATCTTACACTACATGTTAATGCAGGCACAGCTTATGACTGTATTTCAGGAATTCAGATGAAAGATTCCATTACAGAAAAGTCTGGGTTGGAAGGGACGTTAAAGCTAATCCAGTTTCAACCCCCTGCCAGGGGCAAGGATACCTCTCACTAGACCAGGCTGCTCCAAGCCCCGTCCAACCTGGTATTAAACACTGTCAGGGATGGGGCAGCCGCAGCTTCTCTGGGCAACCTGTGCCAGGGCCTCAACACCCTCACAGCAAAGAATTTCTTCCTAGTATCTGATGTAAATGTACCTTCATCAAATAGGCCCATGTTTCCAGGCAGCACCTGGCTCACTTTACAAAACACCTTGAAAACCAAAGATTGGAAAACCAGAATAGAATAATGTGCAGTTTGAAGGGACCTACAATAATCATCTAAATTGAACTGGCTGATGACTTCAGAGTTGACCAAAAGCTAAAGCATGTTATTAAGAGCATTTTCCAAATGCCTCTTAAACACTGACAGGCTTGGGGGATCAACCACCTCTTTTTTGAGGCCACTGACAAACCAGTACATAAGGACAAAAAAACGAACCAAACCAAAACAAAAAAAACCTACAAAAACATTTGGGTATGAAAAATAAAAAATCCAAGGCATGGATTGGGGATAGTGAATATTGAGCGCAGTCAGTTATAGATCCTAAGTGTTCTACATAACACTGTAACACACTAGGAAGTCATAGCAAGTAATTATGTAGTTTAAAACACACCAACCCCATAATTATACCCAATCTGAAGCCAAGCTGATCCAACAGGATTTTTACCAGCACTAACCTGGGCCTGGTACAAATCATTCTTTTTTTATGCTTATAGAACTGTAAAGCTTCAGAGAATTGGAGAATTACATCTTTTCAACAAAATACCTTACATTAGAAAATGTAGGGAAAAAGGCAAGTATTTCACACTGTAACTAATAAAAGTCTGATAAACAAAATTAAGAGTCAAGTATTTTACACAACAGAACTGATCAGGTATCACTTGAAGTACTGGACCAGGTTTTACACTCACTGCTTTAAAAATAAGTCCAAAATCTGAAAGAGATACAGGGACCAACATAAAAGGTGGTTAAAAAACATGACTCATATGGAAACACTGTCGCGCTCTGTTTTGGTTTTCTTTCTGAATCAAAGAAGGCTGGAGGGGATCTGGGTGGTTATCACTATAAGATGTTGTGAAAGACATCAGTATTCAGTCATTCTGTATGTCAAGCAAAAGCAAGTCAAGGAATACTGGGCTAACATGGAAGCAAAGCAGCTCTGCATTAGACATTAGGAAAATTCTTCATGTGTAAACCACACAAATCACCAAGACAGATTCCCTACACAACTCGTGTTATTTAAGGTTTCTAAGAACAGGGAAGGAAAACACAATGTAGGAATTCAAGCAGCATATTTGACTTCATTTCAGATCAAGAAAAAAAATCAACCAGGTAATTCCTTGACATCATTTAAACCCCATGCTTCTGACATCCGTGACTGTTTTTTTTAATTTCTTTTGGAAATTATTCAGGGTTGAAATTATTTCATTCCTATGTTTGATCTGGAATTCTACAGTTAAATTTCAAGTTTATTACATCTGATCCATTTCTTAGAAAAAGTGACTGATCAGTATTTTGCCTCTGTCATTCCATTCTCTCTTCAGTCTTATTTCCTGAAACTTCTAAGACTGCACACCAAGAGGTTGTTTCTTTTATCACAGATTTATTTCTTTGTGCTAGAAATACAGGCAGAATAGCCCAGTTCATGCCCTTATCTCCAATCGCTGCAGTCAACAGTCTCCCAGGTATAATTTCTGAAAGTTAGAGACCATAGTACCTTCTCTTTTCTGCCTGTTTATTAGTAAGGTGATATTCTACATCAATAAACAAGATTTTGGATATACAGAAAACTTTCTACTTCAGTCTGCAAAAGTCATCTTTAACTCTCCTTCCTTCATATCATGAATGCCAAAGTATCTTTTGTCCCTCCAATAAACTTCAGTTTATCTAAAACCTGTCCAAAAAGAAAACCTCAGAAAAAATACAGTATGTAGATAACTACTTGTTTTATCTTTCAAAGGAGTTCAACATATAGAATCCACATTTCTTTTTTTTGCATACTATACATATTGTTAGACTGCTTCCTGAGAAGCAGAAGGCATTACCCACAAGACTTAAATCATCCCTGTTTCCTTTCCTGCATGCACAAATAGTGCATAATTTTCAGATGATCTTGGCTGGCCAAATATGACATGAAACGTTACACAAGTCCCTGTAAATTAAAATCATGGTAAGAAAACATCTAATGTAATTAGACATAGGCAAGTATAGCCCATTTTAAATGAGGAACTGAAAATTTATCTCCAAGCTGAATGCAGATGTCACAAGAAAAAGAAGAAACCAAAAAACCAAATAGCTGGAAATTTCCAGGAGGGTCCAGACCGTGCAGAAGAGCCGAGTGGGAAGGGACCAGCGCAGACTTAGAAGTGTTTTTACTGATTGATTTCATGCTTAAGTGGACAGACAGGTATAAAGCCACAGTACTTTCCATGGCAACTGTAAATATGGCATTACATGCTTTTGATGTAAAACAAAAATGAAGCAAGACAGAAAGGCACAACCACACACAGTTCAGGTTTTTTTTCTCTAAACAACAAAACCCAATTTGTCTTTCACTCAGTACTTCCACCTAGAGCTAGATACCCTGAAGCGTACCCTGAGGACTCCTCTAAAGCTTCCTCTTGCCTTCTCCACAAATTTTAACTACGTTGAATGGTCAACCAACATTTAACTTTTGTTCTTTGCCTGTCACGTTCCACATTTACATCTTCTCCATTTATTTCACCTCTGAGTCATTATTCCTCTTAAAAATGTCTTACCCCTTCAATCATGAATTATTCAATTCACTTGGCCTTTGGTATTTTTCTGATGCTCCATTTTTCTCATGAAAAATCACATACAGCACTTGTCTTTTAGACTTGCTTTTTATCCTTCAATTGCTATATTTTTTTCAATTGTCCTCATGTCCCTGAATTTCCTGCTTTCTTCCGTATTCTTCCCCACTGTTTCTCCACAAAGGATCAATGCAAGCCCACAGGTATTCTCAAGACTTAATTTCCATGCTCTCTGAACAATGAGTGGACATTTACCAAGCAAATACCCCTAAAAAAGCTTTTCCTATTTACTAGCTGAAAGAAGTATTGTCTGTTCTTAGGATACTTATTTCTTGCTCTTATTTCTCATTTATGAAAGTACAACCAAAAAGTTATGAGCCATGCTTCTTTTTACAGTACATCAATACAGATAGAGATGAAATTAAATATAGCCATGTTCATTACAAACAAATCCCATATAAGTGATAGGAAACCACTGAATTTTCACAATTCTGAGCAAATAAAAGATAAACCTCTGAAGCTGTTTACACTCCTGTCATTTTCCTAAACTGCAATTGAAGTCAGTGAGCTGGAACACTCAGTTGTAGTTATGACTTGGGTCTGCACAAGAAGAGTGCTATTACAATACCTCACCAACTCGACTTCAAATAAGTACTCACTCGCGTACCTTGCAATTCCTGTTAAATCTCATTCCTGATAAAACAGTGAATGTTAAGAAACATCTGAAATTAATTGGTGGACCATCACTACTCTTCTGCCATACACTGTTCATTTCTGTGACAAGAAAAATATTCAGTGTCTGAATTACAGATATTCACTTACAAAGGTTAATGTAGCATTTTAAAGGTGATAAAAATTCTTGAGCAGATTCTTCTGAAAGGCTAGCATTTGTGATAAACATACCTGATTTGGGGGGAGGAAATGCTAAGGGGAAAAAAGGGATTAAAACTACAGTGAAACTGTGCAACTATCACCTTATTTTAACATATGAGCAAGGAAATCACTGGTTTAAGTCTTTCACAAATACGTATTCTACTTCAGGGCAATTCCTACATTGGTAATTCCTTCATTCAAGAACCTTAACTCAGGATTAACAAGCACTTACAGATATCAGATATCCACATTATAGGTATCTAGATTTTGCAGGTTACAACAGCCTAAAAATTAATTCATTTTTTGAACAGTTACTTCAGAACTTTTCAAAATGTGACTAATTTCCTTTTTCACAGGAAGTTCGCCAACAGACCATCTTTTCCCTGATTCTCGCATGCGCTGTATCAAGCGAAAGCCTACAATCACTGTTCAGATTTCCAAAATGACTGCTCCAAGTATTGCTGTAGATCATCAGAACTTAGAAAAGGGCAGGAAAATTCTCTGTTATCATTTAAAGCTGGCTTAACATTAGAGTATAATTACTACATTTAAGATCGCAAGTAGTCAGCATTTCACTCACATTCAGTTAGGTGTATGTACAGAAACAACAAGCTAATAACTTCAAAATGTGCATATTCCAACAAGCAGAAGACTGTCAATGACTTCTGTCACGAAGCACAAAAGCATAAACAAGCCACCTGTCCACTAGAAAACTTATTTTAAAAAAATATTGAAAGGATCATGCAGAAAAACAACCGTGGTTTTTGATGTTTCAGACTTCAAAGTGTGAATTTTCTTATGTGACAGCAGTGTGTACACAGATCAGAGTGAACATTCAGACAGATGCAAACAAAATGCATGCCCAGGATAACCAGCAAGGCCACTGTGGCTTTCTGAAGAGCTTGATGTCGCTTTCATACAGCTGCTTAAGCAACAAAATCCTTTCTCCCTCTCTAATTGACTACTTGCCTTTCCCAATATAACTGGAAACATCTCACGCAGTTTGCCTGCTCCTCAAGATAAGTGTAACTATTCTTCTTTCTGTTTTAATGGTCTCCAAATCCCGTCACCTCTTAGGCAGTCTTTCCGTTCCATCACTTCAGTTGAGCTGGGCAAACCAACTCCTTCTTTGTCAGTCCTCACAAGCACATTTTCTATCCCGTACGTTTCAACAACTTTTTCAGTCATTACCCTGCAATAGTCATGGAATGGCGTGGGTTGGAAAAGACCTTCACAGGTCCGCAATGAGCACGGACATCTTCTACTAGATCAGGCTGCTCAGAACCAAAAAAGAAAATGTTTGTCTCTATTAACTTCTTTTTTCCAAAGCCCAAACCCACCCACACCACCCCATTTTACTCTACACCTCTTACATCTCCCCAGTTCTCTCTACCTTAAGTCTTCAGCCCCTTTTGCAGCCTACTGAAGCTACTGGACTGATCTGTGAACATGACTCAGCTGTAATGACATTAAATCCGAATAAAGGTTCATGCATTTGACAAGGCAGCACAGGTTAAACCCTGCTGCTCTGGTACATGTATACAGCAAACAGTCAATCTGCTTAAAGGTGTGTATCTCAATAGCAGGTCTTGTGAACTCTGAATGCAATAATTCATATTTTTTTTCTGTTGCTTTTGGAAAGCTACATTTAGCAAGTTATAAAAAATACCTCTTCTCTTACTTCTATATCGAGAAAGAATCCTAATTGGCCAAAACCAGTCATAAAAATTTAACCATGTTTCTGAAAACACGAGTGCCAAAGGGTAATGCATCGCTAATGGTTGCCAGTGGAATAAATAGCAGTTCTGACGTCAAAACTTTGTTACACTCCAATAACTGGCTCACTTGGGGTTTCAGGTACAGCAAGTTACATGTCAGTTTTAAATAAAGTTATAAAAATAGAATACATGGTGAACCATATTGTCACTATGCAACCTGAAACTACATGATTTATACCTAATAAAATGTTAACAAAGGTGCAAGATGGTATAAAAATAGTAATTTCTACATCCTAATATCCTCTTACTTGGATTTGAGAGGGCAAAACAAGGCAGATATTATTCCTCTTTCATTTTTCAAAACACCTGGCCAAAACCAGAGTAAGCAATTCCAGATGAAAGTGACATTTTTTAAACATTTCTAGCACCTTTACTCAAAAGACAGTCTGGTGAAACACAAGTAAAAATCTGCATTACAACAGATCTTTGATTCCCTCTCTCATAAACACATTAAATAGCAAGTGGCATTTCCTTGCCTTTCAATTCCCTCTAAAGAGCAACTCTTCAGCAAAATACTCTCTTCACATTTAATTTTGTAAAAGATGCAAACCATGGGCCATGCTTGTTTAACAGCTCACAGGCTCAGTGATGCAGACACCCAGATGACAGACAAAACTATGGTGCAAATGTGGAATGTGGAGCTCAACACTTGAATCCTTCCAGTTATGCCTACATGCAAATAGAGGTTTAGCTGTGCAAGCTGCGGCTGCATCCACAGGGAATGGGTAATCCTATTAAGGTAACACACAAAGCTAGAGAAAGACTGACAGAAGGTTCCCCATTTATCTGGGGTCCCACATAAATAAAACTGCACTATCAAACACTAGCATTAGTAATTAATGGCGAGACACCAGCACAGGTTGCCTGAGAAGCTCTGGCTGCCCAATCCCTTTAAGTGTTCAAGGTCAGGTTGGATGAGGCTTGGAGCAACCTGGTCTATCGGAAGGTGTCCCTGCCTGTGGCAGGGGGTTGGAACTGGATGAGCTTTAAAGTCCTTTCAACCCAAACCATTTTAGGATTCTATTATATGATTCTATGATTAAGTATTAGTTAGTTATTCCTTCCTACATCTGATCATACAATCTTGCCAAAACATAAATACAAATGACAACATTTCCCATTTAAGGATAGCTGAAATCCTGAGGATTTCCATAAAAGAGTCATATCACATCCAAAAATGAAGCTGAAGAAATTTGCAGTTTCACCAAAATTTTACGATCACTTTAATTGAGCACATATAGCAGCTCACTATTGTATAGCTGGAACTTGACATGAGATGACAGTGTGAGATAGAGCTATGATGATGATTTGGAAGGAGATAAAAGCCATCCAGCAATTAAACCTTCTACCCTGTCACTTGGGTATCAAATGTACATTACCCTGAAGATTGATAAGGAGGAGACTGCAGGTCCCCTAAGCCTCATCCTGAAATTTATCTCTGGAGAGATGCTTTTCAAAGATTGCCACATGGAGTTCTTTTTTGGTCAGGCTATAAATCTCTGAAAACTGCTGTCTCCTCATTGCATAGATAGTTCAGTTGGCGTTACGAAGGGCTTAAACCAGGAGAGGAGGCGAGAGGACTGATCCTCCTTGAGCATACTCTGAACTTGAAGTGGAAAGGGTTTTTCCTGCCATTACTCCTCACAGAGGTCAGGGCCCATGGTGCCACCCATGTGGAATGAGGAGGCTGATCCTTTTAAGAAGAAACTCCCCTGAGACAGTGGGTGATAGTCCTCTTTCTTCCAGCTTGGGCAGAGCCTGTCAATTGTTCATGCAGTCACTAATATATCTCTTTCACGTGAACAGCAAGTCTTGTTCATCTCAAATCGTTTCTGTCTCGGGCACCTTTTTAAGTATTCCTGGGAGAACAGGCATTATTTCCATTTCAGAGATCAGAATGTGAGCTGATTTAAATATTTGTACCATGTTCTGCCTATCTGAAAATACTCACAAAGATTTCTGTTCACAATTAAAAAATGCACAAGATGTTGCTCCAAGAAAGCATGCAGCCAAAATAATCCCAGTTTGCCTGTGGCCCCTGGTAGAATTGATGAATATTTTGTTATCAAGTGTAAGAAACTGTACATAAACTTCTTCAAAATAAGGCAGGTTTATTTTAAATATGTATTAACTAAGAAAAATCTTCACAGTGCTGTCTGCAGGTGGTGACAAAATTCTGCCTACAATCTGAAGACTTTTTCAACTTTTCCACATGAACCATGCTTAGCCTTCTACCACAACCATGAGAGTTCTTTCACTTAGGAGAGTGGGTTGTTCCACATATATAACCTCTTCCAAATACAATTAGCAACTATAGTATCATTTGTATAGATAGGATTCATTCCTCCTGTCATTTCCTTTCAACTTCATGAAACTCAAAATTTACGTGAACATCATAGGTGCCAAGCAAACAGAAGATGTCATCTCTCAGTTTTGAGACCCTCATTTTGCTTTTGAAGTTCTTTACTTTCGTTAATCCTTAAAATTATTAGGATTTTTTTAATTATTATTTTCTATCTAAGCAAATTTTCCCTAAATAAGGAAAAAACCTACATTGAAAAAAAGCCTTTTTTAATAAGGCACAGATACTTCACTACACTATTTTATCACATTATCTTTAAGACAAAAGTCCTTATATCTTACCAAGTACATCCTCCATCAAGGACTCTCTTCTTGGTTCCAAATTTATTCTCTTTAGGCAAAAGAAGATACCCTTTAAAGAAAAGACTGACCAAGTTTTTGATACATCAACCCATTCTCTCTACCAATGCAGACATTTAATTATCTATGTATCCTAACCTTGCAAGTGAAACAGAATGGATATATATGAACCTTCAGATGTATTTTGGAGTCCCAACTTTCAGGATGGAATAAGAAAAACCATAGCTGTATACTCACAAATATCAGAGCTCTGACAATATATGAAGATAGAAACATATCCCACATCTCTCTAATGCATCAGGACAGATGATGACCAACATTAGCCCCTGGAAGCTTATATGCTTGATACCAGCAGCTTGCTTAAGTGGGCTTTTTTTTTTCAAGGTCATAATAAGAGAAAAAAAATTAAAAAAAGATCCTTTTTGTCTTTTAACAACTTCTAATGCTATACAAAGCAAGGGGAAAGAGGTCTGACCCAATTATAAGTAGGATACAGGCAAGACAGTACCAAATCTAAAGGGTAATTTCACTGATCTCTAGTTTCCTCAACAAGGAGGAAACAGATTTAAGGAGACAAGGTGTAATAAGATAATATGAAAAGTTTTATAAGACTGCTTCTAAAATTAACCATCCAAGCACATCCTTGGCTGTCCAGGCATCCTATTCCATGTTTCAGTGCCTCAGTTTTTATTTCGGTTGATCTTTATGTGATGCTCAGAGCAACAAATATAATCATGATCTTATTTAGGTAATTTATAGTTTTAGCACTGCATCTTCAGAAGGCTTTAAAGGGGGGTGGGGGAGAATGAAGACAATATCTACAGCAAGCAACATGCTTTTAAAATCAAGGAACTTTAGGAAAAACAGTTACTCTTTTCTGCTTTACCGCTTAATGTCAGTACCCAGGCACAGTGAAGAAATGGAGATTCAGTAGCACCTTCTCTCCTCCCAGTGTTCTCATGGCTTATACAAAAAGGACAGAAAACTTGGAGCAACAAATTGAAAGATCAAGTTTAAAGAAAACTGCGAAAGGTTAATTCAGATTCAGGTAAACGAATGAAGTAGCCAGATTCAAAAGACGGAGGCAAGTACTCAGCCAATGAAGGAAGATCTTGATTAGAAAGCTTAATACAAAATTCATCAGTTTTCCACATCCTGCTTTTCTTCTGCATTGCTTGTGTTGTTGGAAATCTTGATTATACCCTCATTTTCTAAGGGGTAATTTTCTGCTACAGGTGAAGCACTCTAGCTGCTCCACCTTTCAGTGGCAACCTTTGGTGTCTTGTGGTTATTGTCAAAGCAACACACACTTCCCAGACAAGTCAAGGCCCTCAAGGTCTGAAAGTGATTCAAGCCTGCTGATTTGAGCAGTGGGTCTGTGGATGGAATGCCTTCTTAGCAAGCAAGAGGAAAATAAGGAAGATGCTCTTGATTTGTTGAACTTAAGACTCTTGAACAAAAGCCATGTTTGACAACAATACTTTTCTTTGGCAAAACAGCCTAAAAAAAGGTATGATTCTGTTTGTGCTGAAGATCAGTTCCTGATCATAGTGTAAATTCATTGAGGTTCAATAAAATCATATAAATACACAATAAGCAGCCCACATTTAATACTCCTTTCCTAACCTCCAATAAACATGAAGTGCAAAGAGTATTCGACTACACAAGTTAGTCTCTGAGGGGTAAAAACAACGCAACCATGAAAGCTTCTAGAGCCAACTGCTGGAAAGTATTCGTTACATAATTATGAGCCATAGCTAGGAAAAGCTAGCCTATATTACAAACCATGCAACCAAAGCCCCTGTTGACTTCTCTCAAACAGAAACAGGGAGAGCTCATACAGACGAGAAACCCTTTCTACTGCTAGCAGCATTTTGCATAACAGTAGGAGAACGTAGCTTTATTTTCCTACACATTCATTTCATAAAAATTATTAAACATATTGAAAACAGTATTTAAATGTATTTTTACCAATCACATCACGTATCATAATGATCATTCAGAAGATGATGTGACATCATTATATAAACTGCATATCCCTACCTCCTAACTGTAGCATGTAAACTTTAATAGACATTTACAATTTATTTAGTAAACTGCATAACATGTCACATAAACAATTTATTTACCTTCTGTTTGAGACACAAAAACAATTTCAGAAAAAAAACAATGACTGCAATCAGAGGACATTCAACTGCTGTAGTTTCAGCTTCTTTCCTTCCTTAACTGAAAATAAAACCAAAATGCCTACTGTTTTAACATTCAAATCATACAGTACTGCAGTAAACGTACAATCTTCAAAGTCCTTTAAAGTTAAACAGGAAAAAATGTGAAGAAATCACAGTAACTTCAGTTTAGTTTAGGGAAAACAATAGCTGCCATTTTGACCCACAGGCTCTCCAATATTTAGTTCAAGAATATTAATACATACATATCGTTACATGTATCTCTCAAAGCTAAGGAAATGCAGCTAGCTTGCAGCACTGTTGATCAAAGCTCACATACATGAAATCCCACACTTGCTAAAGGCTGGTGATGGACTTACAAGTTACCAACACTATGTCTAAACTTTCAGCAGAAAAGACTTTCAAGCTTGTAAGGACCTGGAGAAGCAGGGAAGTGAACTCAGAACTGGTTTTGTTGCTTTTCTAGTTCTGTTATACTTGAAGATGTAACTTCCTGCTGCAATGACAACCTCCAAAGAGACTTAAGAACAACAGAAAAATATTAAGACTGATATCCACTTGAGTGAACGTACTTGAGAAAAAGCCATAAGGCAATATGTGATAAATTTAATAATCACTCCTTTAAAGAAGAAAATTTAGATTTTACACACAACAGAAAAAAATATCATTTGAATTGGTTCTTTGTATTCCTAACAATAAACCAAATTGCTATAGTATCAAGTGCGACCAATAAAATAATACTTATTTTGACTTCTATAATTTATTTTCTTTGTTCATCAGCATCAATTGCACCACAGGCTCCTGCTGTTTATTGTCCTGGTCGATTTTAAGCCCTTAGGTGACTTGTTAGCAAATGACTTGGAAATAAAAAGTGACGCAATAAGCTGCGTAGATTTTTATTAATCATTAACTCACTCTACCTCCAAGCCACCTGCAGTACCTCTTAAAGTTGATTATGGGACAGAAAGACGTCAGAAAGCCAAAGCACTGAGAACATTCTGGTTCTAGTTAAAGGGTGCACTTTTTTCTCATATATAGCTATATTGAGATTGTGATTCAAGCTTAAAACAGTCAAAGAGTTCAACTAAAACACTTTATAAACCTGTAACAGGTACTGACTGGATTGAGAGCACTGAAGCAGGAAAAAAGAAACAAATTATCCTACGGAAGGGTTTTTTTTCATCAAAAAATGAAGAAAACACCACAAGAACTGCCTTCCTGTTAATTCAGGATATGACCTAAACCAATAAAGATATACTTCAGTTTTTTCTCACAGTCATACAATTCTAAAATGAAGTGTAAATATCCAGTTCCTCTCCTAGCTGGCACAGGAAACCTTCCAAGAGCACATACTGCTTGAGAGAGGGGCTTTACTTTCAAATACAGCAACACTTACTAAGCAGCACTGAATCTTGAATCACAATTCTTTTTCTCCTAATTTTACCATAGGTAGTAAAGAAACAAAGTACCAAGCTGTCATTCACTTGCAATTTTATCCATATATAGGAACCTTAAAAAAATTCCCCCAAAACTCCGAAGAAAAACACCTGTCTGAATCTGCTGTATGAAAAAATAAGTCGGTCATAATGATTTGAGGATTTGCTGGCATTTAAGATCACAATACAGCTGATAGTTTTCGAAGAACTAGAAGAATGAAGCTGAGCGCAGCTCCACCTCTAACAAGTATAATGCTCTCTGCTGAGTCTGAGCAAAGCTGTCAACGACACTGCTGAGGTAACCTAATCTTAAGAGATCTTTTTAGTAACTGATGTGTTATGATGTGGTCTGCATAGAGTTTATCCTCTGCAATGGCTTTTAAAGGTAAAAATATAAATGACAATTTGTATTTGTCAAAGGCAACTTAAACTTTTCAGTACTAAGAGTATTAGAAACCACATTCGTTATATAAATAGAAAATGGAATTGAGCTCTTCATGAAATTTAGCAGAAATGGCTTTCCAGATTTTTAGTATCATACAATGTCCATTCTCACATTTTACTGCTTTCTGGGAATCCCTAAATTTTCCTGTGAGGAAGAAAAAAAAAAAAAAAGACTACAACAAACGTGGAAGCACACGGAAACTGGACAAAGACTGCCTGGCTATGAAGGAAGATGGTTCTAGGCCAGTTTCACACAGCGCCAAGGGGAATACTTGCAGCAAACTACACAATACCCACACTTACAAAGATACGCAATTGGTAAAAACCTTTTGGTATCAAAAGAAAGCATCCCAACAATATTTACCTTATGTTTCTCAGCTCCTGAGATGGTCTCAAACAGATTTTGGAGGAATGACAATAAACAGTGCATTAACAGCTTGTTCTTCACAGAAGGAATAAATCTTTTAACATTGACACCGTAGATCCTAAGCTAGACAGTGCCATCCCTGGCAGCATTCAAGGCCAGGCTGGATGCAGCCTGGAGCAACCTGGTCTAGTGGAAGGTGTCCCTGCCCATGGCCGGGGGTTGGACCTAGATAAGCTTTAAGGTCCCTTCCAAACCAAACCCTTTTGTGATTGTGTGATTCTGCAGGCTAAGACTTCAGGCAAAATATCTGATGCTCCTGCTGGTAAGTGAGGATGACAAGCAACAGACAAGAAGTCCCAGGATTCAGGAAGACCTCAGCCTTTTTAGGCAATGGGTAAACAAGAGGCCTTGGGAGGCTCTCTTGACACAGGAAGGAACTAAAACTGGGAAGGGATATGTCATGAAGACATGGCAAATGTCTTGAGACTGGAGTATGGAACGCTGAGTTAGTAAAAGGTTTTGTGTAAGTATTTACTGGACAAAATCTGCTCTTAAGTGCCCACTATCAAAGACTAGGGGGAAACATGCTAACACCACAGTATAGGGGGATTAAGCAAGATGGTCACATGCAGCAGCTGGACATGTACAAGCTAAGGGATCAGATGACACAGCCAGAAGTGTCAAGAGAGCTGCCTAATGCTACCACGAAGCCACTCCATCAGCTTTAATGGCATCATGGTTCCTGATGGTCAGTGCCAGGATAGCTTCAAAAAACTGTCAGGAAGGATTGCCCGGAGAACCACAGAATGGGAGGGCTCACCTTAATCAGTGTGGAAATCATACAGTGAGTCCTCATGGAAACTACTACACAGCACATGAAAAGCAAGAGAACAGCCGACACAGATGTACTGCAGGCAAAACACTCCTGACCAACCTAGTTGCTTTCTAAGACTAACTGGCTCTGTGGCTAACAGCTAAACAGTAGATTTAATTTGAATTTAATACAACTTTGGATTGGGTTTTTTTTACTCTGATAACCAACAAGAAAGGCACAAACTGAATCTACGGGTGAAAATCTGGATTCAAAGGCTAGCTGTGCAATGGATCAATGTGGGACTTGCACCTGGAAGCCTAACAGGAGAGAAGAGCTTTCTTCCACAGAGAAAACCCTGTCAGACCTCCCAGGGGGAATGTAATTTTGAGTCGAAAGCTTAAGTAAAGTTCAGTAACAGTGTGAACACTATGTGGCTACAGAATAAAGGGATAAATGCATGTCTGTATGCCATAACTTTATTATGTATTAGTCTAATAGTCTTGCTACACAGGCTCACTGAGAAGCTTCTACACTGGCAGCCAAATACTGATTTTTCTTTCTGTAGTAATGGTTAGAGAGAAGAGAGGACAATACATTTTTAGCTCTGCACACTTCTATACCTCCATGATCAATATCTTATTAACTATGAGAATTAAAATGAAAACATCCCTTTGAAAGCAAGGAATTCCCCTGATTATACAATGAGATTGAGTTCCTGTTTCTAGCCTTGGTTATATAAAGGTCTTTGAGCCACGAAACTATTGCACAGAAAAGGAATATAAAATATTTAAAAGTTTTTAAAATTCAGTAGAAATTAATTTTATTGATATTTCCTACTGAAATATATCTGAATTTGTAATAAACTACTGTCTCAAGCAAACAGCTATTAAAAAGGATATCAAATTAATATCAAAAGCCTACAGCAGCTCCTTTTTCAGTCCAACTGTTACCTGAAAAATATCCAGAAAAAAGAATTCAAGGGTCCTGCAGACACAGCTTTGATGTCCTGTCCATCAGGTACGGGACCGTACAAAACAATGGAACAGATGAGACCAAGAATACCAGCATCTTCCATGTGTGCTTCTTATTCTGACAAATTGCTCTCAAACATGAGGTGGGCTGATGCCAACCTGATGAAGTTTAACCATGCCAAGTGCAAGGTCCTACACCTGGGTGGGAGCAATCC
>JANRGW010041981.1:0-22652 GCA_024733675.1 Psilopsiagon aymara | reverse complement strand
TGGAGCCAGGCTGAGAGAGCTGGGCTGGTTCAGCCTGGAGAAGAGAAGGCTCCTTAAGGGGAGACCTCAGAGCAGCTTCAGTGCCTAAAGGGGCTACAAGAAACCTGGAGAGGGGCTTCTGACTAGGGCCGGTAGTGACAGGACAAGGGGAATGGCTTTAACATGATAGGGGGCAGATTGAGATGAGAATTTATGCAGAAGCTCTTACTCGTGAGTGTGATGAGGTGCCGGCACAGGCTGGCCAAAGAAGCTGCGGCTCTCCTATCCCTAAGCAGCACTGAAGGCCATGCTGGATGGGGCTTGGAGGAACCTGCTCTAGTGGAAGGTGTCCCTGCCCATGGCAGGGGGTTGTTGGGATTGGAAGAGATTTAAGGCCTCTTCCAACCCAAACCAGTCCATGATTCCATGACGTGACAATCTGTAAAATTGAACTGTATTCATTAAGAAACTGAAATGAGTATCACATCTAAGCTTTCCTATAGATCAGCATCTCACCTTTCCACACTGTTTAAATTGGTATTTGATTTTTATGGTATACTACTTAGTATGGCAAATTTCTAAAAATATTTTAGATTTCAGATTTGTGACTACAGCACTGTACATAATGCACCAGTGGTTTGGGGTATTGACAAGCAGAGCCTGCATGGCATCAAGGTCTCATTTTTTTCCCACTCTGCCCATCCAGTAAGTAGGCTGTGGGTGGGCAAGAAGCCAGGACTCCGATTAACACCAGCTGACCACAAGGATGTCCCCCTTCCAGCGTTACTACAGAACCTGCTGTCAAACATAAGCATTCTCTGGCAAAAAAAAAAAAAACCCTGACAAATAAATATGAAGGCAAACAGAACCAGCCTTAAGAACTGCAGAAAAAAAGGAGATATTTCATAGAATTAAAGCAGCAACACTGAGTTTGTGGCAACCTAGAAAACTTCTGGCAGTTTCCTAGTCTCTGCTCTCCCATGTACTTACTTTCTTGTCGCTCTCTTGCTGTTTAACCATATATATTAAGTTAACATCACTGAATACTTAAGTTACAAACTAAACATACCAGATTGGTGAGGGCTTACACAAGTAAATAAGAAACTGACTAAAGAATGATGTGCAGGAAAACTTAAGTATTAGCATGCAGGAAAGGAGAATTCCTCATGGGTAAATCTTACATTCTATCAAGTGGCTTTAGCACAGAAAGGAGACTTGGTATGATGAAAATGGATGATGCTATGAAGCTGGGAAACATCAATACAAAGGAGAAACAGAGTATTACCCAGGAAAAATTAGGTGCCTTGGAGGTTTGTAATTGAAACGGAATGAAGTGTAATAGAACAAGGGCAAGGGGCTATTAACATGAGTCCATGATATAGGATGAGCGTACATCAGCTAAAAATGATAAAAAGGCCTGGCTGTATTTATTGATCACAGGTTGACTATAAATCACCAGCATGATGCAGCTGTGAAAAAGGCAAATTAAATTTGAAGATGCATCAGGAGAAGTGTTTTGATAGAAGCAGACAGCTATCAGAGCCTTTGTGCAACACCCCCTGTGTGGGAGAGACTTAACCTGAATCATATCATCTGATGCCAATTATCCAGATTAAAAAAAAAGAAAATTCAGAATTCCACCACTAGATTAAATATGGAGAAAAGCCCCGCAGATGAACAGAGAAACAGATTGCCAATGTCACAGAACAAGAGAGAGGAAGTAAATTGTGTTGCTTACCCAAAGCAGGTTTGGAAATGTACTTTTGAAGAATAACCAAACTACATGGCTAGATAATCAAAAAGAAGAGAAAGAATCTAGGTAACAAATACTGACATAAGAATACAGGCTTCTAAGTAGGCATGAGTAAACTCAGGCTGAAAAGCTCAAGGCAGTTTCTAATCATAGAATTACAGGATCACAGACTGGTTTGGTTAAGAAAGGACCATAAAGATCTTTCAGCAGCAACCCCCAGCCATGGGCAGGGACATTTTCCACTAGAGCAGGCTGCCCCAAGCCCATCCAACCTGCCCTTGAACACTGCCAGGGATGGGGCAGCCACAGCTTCTCTGGGTACCTTGTGTCAACACCTCAACACCCCCAGGGAAGAATTACTTCCTAATGTCTTATCTCTCCTCTGGGACTTTAAAGCTATTCCTCCTTGTCCTGTCACTACATGCCTGTGGCTTATCAAAGAGGGACTCTGGTTCTGGTGAAATCTGAAAACCTTTATTTCAGGTCTCACATCCCTTTTATAGTCTACTAAGTGCTAAGCAGTAACTTTCCACTCTCTTACTTCCTTATCATCTCCATACAGCAAAACTAAGGGTTACAAACATTTATGTTGTTTGGTCTGTTTCTGAGATGCCATCTCCGGGTGAGAAGTGACAGTCCGATGGAGCTGAGTAACACTGAATGACCTGTGAAAGCCTGGAAAAAGACAGCCCAAAAAAGCAGGGAGTGATCCTGAACCACTGGGACTGCGGTTGAGCTGTCAGGAACGGGGTCTCATCAGGCTCAACCCTGTGACAAGTGACTCCAAGATGTGCGGTGCTGTGGCAGCCATGATGCTGGATCCCAACTGATCCATGCTGCAAGACCTTCACCTCATTTTCTCTTTACTGTTCCTAAGGCTTAGGCCCTACCAGGGCCTTAATACTGGGCTTTTCTTTACCATTCCCAAGGCTTAAGCCTGACCAGGGCACTAACACCTGGATCCATTTAATTGCCTATTTCTATCCCATCACCTACACATACCCTTGTAAAAAGTCCCTCTCCAGATTTCTGGTAGGCCCCCTTAAGGTATTAGAAGACATAAGGCTCTAATACAGCCTTTCTAGGGGGCAATACAAAGGCAGCAGCACAACCAGGTTTTTCATGTAAATTGCTTAAAACATAACCATAGAATCAACCAGGTTTGAAAAGACCTTTAAGATCATCCAGTCCAACTGCTCCCCAGCACTGACAAAGGCCACCAGTAACCCATGTCACTGGGGGCCTCGTCTACACAGTGTGTGAACACTTCCTTTGAGTACTTCTCTGTGACAGCAGAGGACTATTTGGTTATCCCTTAGGTTTTCTACACCCCTTCTAATTTATGCTTGTCTCTCACTTTCAGCTGGTCTACTAGGCCATGTCATGGTCTGAAATGTTATTATTCTCAACCTGAATCTATAGGATTATATAGGAATGTAAGATCTGCATACGCTCCTTATCTTTTCAGGGAATATGACTGATTTATTTCCTTATTTTCATTTCACTCTCCAATCTTACAGATGTTTCAAAAATACAACATTAAAGAAAGGGTGATTTTTAATGTAAGTAAATAATGTATTGTTTATAGCTACAAAGCAAGCTTAGCAGCATGCGTTTTTTTGAAGAAGGGCTAGTGGACAGGAAGGAAAATTAGGAAGGGAAATGGTTGAAGGTTATTAACTAAAAATAACCATCAACTATCATGAGCCTTACCATTTTGCTTAGACCTAAGCACACCACTTCAACCCCTGCAGAAACACGGAGATCATTCACCTAGTTCCAGTTGCATGATAGGCAAGTTGCATGTGACTTTTCTGATACATTCAAAACAAACCTCAGTAGAGCAAATGCCTCAGCAAACTCCTCAGTGTGACTGTTCATGTCAATCTGACTAAACATTCCTATCTCAGACAAAATAAAGTCTGCATTTGACAGAACTGATGCAAAAGATGAGAGCCTGAAGCATTTCATTAGGGTTAGCACTCTATGTTTTCAGTTCCTATTATCAGTTGAGGAGACAGCTGTTAGCACTAAGCAAATTTTTATTTAAAGGTATCAGAAGGGAAAAACTAGAAAGAAGCCCATATGCTTTTCATATCGGAGTTAGTAAGAGCTAGATGATATTATTGCACCTGGATATTGTTACAAGTACAATCCCTCCACCTATACACACACGGACGCACACACACACACACCCCAACCCCCACCACCCACAAAATGACCCATTATGGTAGTAAAAGAGTAATTGAGTTGCTGGAACATAGAAATTGTGGGTTTGCACTAAGCTAGGAAAATATGATGCATTTGCTTTAGACTGCTCTCATCATTTTCCTCTGAGAATCCCAGTGCAGTCTACCAAAACTATTAAATTTATAATCACTAGACACAACATAGCTGATACAGTAAAATCTTACAGTGCCCAACAAATTAATTGAGCAGTAATTTCAGCAGTTTGCTACAAAGTATGCATTAGATGTATTCTCAATCCTCATTCATTCCAATTCAGTGGACTGGTGGTAAAAGTGACATTAAAATAATAAAGCATATAAAACACAGAGTCAAACTCTGATCCTTAATGCAGCTAAATTGCAAAGCAACATCATAATAATGTGCTGAAAATGTAATACAGAAATGCCTAGGCTGTTTACCAGCTCTAACAGGCAACACAACTTGAGTTATACACAAATTAAAATCAAAATAAATTACAATCCTGCTGGATACTACCAATGAAAATCGCTGTGCGAAGGTGTCACCACAAGAGAAACAAAAACTGTAGATCCCTTTTCCAATCTTTCAAAGAGCAACATGTAACCTGTCCTTTTCCGTAGGAGTCTCATGTAACCAATGGTTTCTGGCATGACGTAAGATGATCTAGAAAGAGTCACTGCCTACTACCTGACAATTAGACCTAAGCTGTCATAGTATTCACAGGTCTGAGGTAGGCAAGGATGACCATGCAGAATGAATTGGCTCCCCCAGGTTGATTATGCAGAACGAACAGACTCCCACTGGTCTCTGAATAACATGCAATCTTGAATCACCAACATAGCGCTGAAATACAACATGGAGATGTTTCCTCATTTTTAAATCTGAAAGTAAATTCAGCTCTCAGGATTTTGTGACGGACTATTCCTGATAAATTTCCATTTTTAACAGTGACAGCTGTAAAAGTACTTTTTGGTCAGAGCTTGGTGAAGACACTAGGGAAAATCTGCACACACTATTTGATATTTGTCTATTTGATTTGGTTTGTCCCTCCTGCAAACACCATCATAAATTCACACTAAAAGTCTTCCAGACAACAACTACAACTTATCCTTGACAAATTAAATTGAAAAATCAAATCAAGCAAAGGAACTGCACTGAGCTTCCGTCAGTTCTTAGTTGTGTGCTACAGATTCAGTATGTAAATATATGTCAATTTGTTTCTGTAACTTTAAGCTTTTAGAGTAAAACAAGAGAAACATCATATCTACATTATAATTTGACTTTTGATCAGAAGTGTGCTTTCATAGCCAATCTCTTTATCTTCATCCCTTTCCATAATGTCGCTTAGACTGTGAAGCCTCTCAGGGAGTGTGATCAGGATTCCTTTTGATTGAACCAGCATTGGAGAGTGCTCTCACATACACAATGTTCTGTAACTGGGACTGGTCCATGGGATCAGGCCAGAGCTAACCCAAAGTACAATCCCCAGAACATACACAAACACTACGTCCTGGGAGCTTACCAATTTGCTCTACAAATCCACTCCTGGTCCACAATGCTACTTGCCAATGTCAACATAGACAAAGATAAATAAAGTAGAGTAAGACCAGAGAGAAATAAGACCTTAGGTTATAAAATGTCACACAGTAAAATGATGCACAACTGGAAACTGTGATAGAGAATATGCGAAGACACTATTGGACACTCCGTGTTTCTCTCTAATAATTTTCCTAGAAGTAGAGAGGATATAATTACAATACACAGAAAGCTCTCTGAACCTTGCTATTCATAAAACAAGTTAATTGGTATGGATTCTGAGAAAGAAGGGATACAAACCACAGTTTAGTTTAATTCACTACGGAAGTCAGGTGTGCAGCACAACTGAACGAATTTGAATTCCTGATCGATGTCACTTCATTTAGAAGACCAGCAAGTAACAGAACAAGGGGGAGTAGCTTTAAAGTGCTAGAGGAGACTGAGATTAGACATTAGGAGGAAATTCTTCCCTGTGAGGGTGCTGAGGCGCTGGCACAGGGTGCCCAGAGAAGCTGTGGCTGCACCATCCCTGGCAGTGCTGAAGGTCAGGTTGGACAGAGCTTGCAGCAACTTGCGCTAGTGGCAGGTCTCCATGCCAGTGGCAGGAGGCTAGAACTAAATGAGCTTTAAGGTCCCTTTTAACCCAGACCATCCTGCAATTCTATGATGTTCTTGAAAGTATGTCTGAAAATACCAAAATCTGCAAAGCTTGAATTGTGTTGTTACTATAGAGTTAACTGTTCCAAACCACTCTCTATATTGAGAAAAACAACTATGAATATTTTATCTTGATTAAACTTAAGTGAAAACTTTGTTTCATAATTTGACAGCCCAGCTTTTATTTTTGAAAACAGCAGTCTAAATGTCTTTTAACTACTCATTACTTCAGTAGAACCGAGAACGAACCACGTGCTACAACTGCAGTTGCGATACTACATTAAACTGTAATATATAACCATACTTTCTGAACAAAGAAAACGAAATAATTTAGCTTTTTCTAGGGCTGGGGGAAAAAAAACCCACAACAATCCAAACACCTAACCTTTAGAAAGTGAAATTAATTCAGATCTGTATAGAAAAAGGAGAATCAGATAGATATATCCTCCTTTACTTCTCCATTAAATAAAATCACTTTACAAGCAACTAACCTTCTTTATAAGTTTCTGACTTAACTTTGTGTTTCAAAGGTGAGTTTATTAATGCAGGACTTAGATTTCAGTGATGAAAAACAAGCACCAGTGGCTCAGACAAGAGAGGAAACAATGCCTATCCAAAAAGATACACTTAGGACAAATGATGAGAAAGCCTAAGAAAGCCAGACACTCTTCTCTCTTCTTTACTTTTATTCTTGGAAATGAAAGCTCAGATTTCTGACTGCTCCCTCAAATTCTTGCCATATTGAACTCAAAGTCACTGACAGAGAACAGATGGCCAAACCTGATTTCCTTTGTCTATGTTTGTAGCACATCCATTGGTCATCACGCACCTCCTGAAAGCAAAGCAAAAGCAGCAAACTCAGCCCCTTCTGAAGAAGCCTTTACGAGTAGAGATTTTATTACATGTGCCTATTCAATAACTGTTTCAGGTGTGAAAAAACTTTACAACAACTCTGAAGTTCAGCAAGAAAAAATACTCTCCTAAGTCACTGGATGTTTCATGCAGCTTCTTTTTCGTACTGTCATGTAATCCCGTGTATCACAGTGTTGACAGAAAAAGAAAAAAAATAATCACCGCAGTCGAAGAACACATTTTGAGTCTATTACACAAAGACAACAGTTGGAGTGACTAATATGCAGCTTTTCTTCCAGTTCTTTTACAGAGTACACCCGAAGTTGCTTTGTCTGTCACTCGCACTATCACTAATGCGCGGTTATTGACTGTTGCACAGCTGCAAAGGAGATCATCTTCTTGAAGTTCCTTTTTCTTCCCACCATTCTCAGTTCAAACTCAGTTCAGTTTTCTGCCATCTACTCGAGTTGCATTTCCCTAAACTATGCAGTAGAACTAAATTTCTATGTGAAAATATGCCAAATTACTCAGCTAAATCTGACCCTGCACTTCTTTTTCCTGATACAGTAATGAAAATGGAGGGAAAACACAAACACATAGGGCTAATCATCTATTGAAACCCAATCCCTTAGTATGCAAACACATCCTTAGGCAAAGCACAGCACAAACAAATCAAAGACGAGGATCCTACAACGAGGAAATAAAGAAGGATTCTGGTGAATCTAAAAGGCCAGAGCTGTTCATCCTTTTCAAGATAGTTCTGTCATTTTGAGTTCTTCTCAGTGTTCTGAAGCATTCATTGTAAAACATTTTTATAGGAGCTTGGTAAATAAACAGATGTAAATCTGACAAAAATCAAGGGAGGGAAGAATGGGCCCGGAGAGGGGTAGAATAACCTGCTAAATAAAGTTACAGAAAAATCCAATCTATCAAACTATCAGCAGGGACACTCAGCACCCTGAAAAACAAGAAGAAAAAAAAACTCAATGTTTGAGACTTCTGAATAGCTTTTCAATGCTGCTATAGTATTTTTAGGCTTAAATGTAATGGTAGCAGATAAATCACCTCATGTTTCATGCTGTTGCCCATATGTGGTCTAGGAAAGCAAGACCCTGGGCCAAGACCTGCAGACTTTGTCATCTCTGCATGTTGCAAGGTTTTCAGATGCACTTCAGCCCCTTTTGTTCAATTCACACAGAGATTAATTAGTTCTACCACAGGGACAAACTACTGTTTGCAGGTAATTCCAATAATTTAAAGGCCAAATTGAGGCAGGCAGATCATGCTGTTTAGATCCCTGATTCCCTATAGCTGTTTGCTTAGCTTGATTTTCTTAAGTGCTCTAAATAACAGATTCAGACATGCATAACTCAAACTCAGCTTTCTGTGTCTAGACAGTCTGCAAAGAGGTTTTGATAGACGACATCCTGAAAGTATTTCCTGCCCCAGAACCAAAACAATGAATCTCTGGTACTCATCAGACTTCCAGCACAAACTCATGGTCAGTCAAATCAATAATGCACATATGCAGTAGTTATCCGACACAAGCAGCTACAAGTAGCTACTGGGAATCTGGCCGGCTACTGGACTCCAATGTGCTGGGAGACAACTGGAGCTGCTTTTCCAAATGGAAAATACTGGAAAGATGGCTGAACTCTTCCGCCCTCACACTAATTCTGGATAATAAAGAGGACCTGGTTGCTGACCTTAAGAGCACAACAGCTTTCATTACCAACACACAATCAACTATGTATAGAAATCAGGTCTGGGCTGCATGTTAGGATTGCTCTTCCTGCTTCATTTGCCAGTTCAGTAGACTTGTTAACTTGCACTACACTGGGTTCAACATAATGGCAGTCTGGGACCACAAGCGACTGGCTCTCTGTAAAGATGTACTTGGGACTCTACATTCTCTCAGTTGAGAGTAGCAAATGACCCTACATTTGGCATTCGACTACATACAGCTGAAACCACCACCACCTCCAAGACAATAAAAATATCAGCAACTTTCTGGATGCCTAGGAAAATGTTAGCAACAGGCTCCTATGGCAAATCTGGGGTTCACTCTGAGGACAAAATTGATGGAAGGATTTCCCAGAATAACAGAATCATAGACTAGTTTGACTTGGAAGGGAGCTTTAATGGTCATTTAGCTTCAACCACATGTCATGGTCAGGGACTCCTTCCACTAGAAAAGGTTGCTCCAAGGTCCATTCAACCTGGCCTTGAACACTGCCACGGATGGTGCAGCCACAGCTTCTCTGTGCCAGTGTCTCGCCAACCTCACCATAAAAAATTATTCTTTTTATCTAGTCCAAATCTACATTCTTTTAGTTCAAAACCATTACTCCTGCCCTATTGCTACAGATGCTACTAAAAAAATCTGTCCCCATCTTTCCTAAAAGCCCTATTTATAGTGTTGAAAGGCCACAGTAAGGTCTCCTCCAAACCTTTTATTCCCCAGTCTGAACCACCCCAACTCTTTCAGCCTTTCCTCACAGGAGAGGTGCTCCAGCCCCCTTAACACCCTCATGAACCTCCTCTGGACCTGCTCCAGCAGGTCTATATCTAATATTTTGCGGTAACGCACAAATGTGGATCACCAGAAAGCAACAGGAACAGGAACTATATATAACAGCACTATGAGAGACAAATCCCCCTGAAAAAGAAGGTGGGGGACTAAGCAGACATCACCTTCACCTCTTACAGTGTCTGGGGACTCCTGTGACGTCCCACAGTCAGTACTGAAAATCACTAAAAAGACATATACCCCTAAAATAAAGGATGAATTTCTGACTTAATATTTTGCTTACGAAAATGCCAAGTCCTGATCTTATTAGCCTTTATGTGAAATTATAATAATATCACTGATTAAAGTTGAATTTTCTAGATTAAAAAAAGCTTAAGAGTGTAATTTGCAGCAATTGTCATGATCAGTGAATTGCATGCCATGTGTTATTACTGAACCGCAGTTAGCAACTTCTTGAGTTTTCAGAAGCATTTTATGAAGCATTGGAGTACTGTTTCGAAACTGCAGCAGTATAATCTATAGATCAGTCTGTGATTAACTCTTGCAAAAAAAATGCAGTTTTACAGTTTCCCTTTATATAAAACTAATGATGACTTTGTTCGCAATCAGTTCCTGTTGTTGTACTATGAACAACAGAATAAAACAAGGCTGAAATTGCTACATGCCCAGAACAGAGGTACAGGAGGGAAACCAGACCATCTCACTTTCTGTTTCAAAATTCAAAGCACCATTAAGTGATCAGGTAACAGAAAATACATTTTTATAACCTATTTCAATTTTTCCAGTGAAAGCTACTATCTTAAAAGCTCACTGTTCCACCAACAGTGATAACACAGCTTGCCTGGTAGATAAAGCTCAAGAGTGCAAGTTAACAAATATTTTCTGCAGATGGAAATCTGAACAGGTAACAAGGAGATACTGTTCCACACCAGCAGACAATGCTTTCTTTCCATCTTTATTTGCTTTTGTTATCATTTTCTATAACCCTATGATACCCATACAGGGTTTTTCAGTACAAATTATTTAGCAACAAAATTGACTGACTCCCAATATTAGACAACAATAATTATTTCATCATTTTAATATCATTATTATCAGATTTGGAAATAATATCATTCTGCCTCCAGTTTGGGGAAATGGCAGAATTTTAAGACAGAGGATAGAAAACAGAACAACTGTGCATTTTTGACAGTTACATAAAAGACAAGGAAGGAAAGCAAGAAATTATATTTGGCAACATCTCAATTTAAGATGATGTCAAGCATCACTGAACAAAGTGAGATGTGGAGTTTGAAAGAAATTACACAAAAAAGAAAGAAACTAAAGACAAAATAAGTCAAGAAACACAGTGTGTTTCATATAGTGACCTTGAGATAGTTTTCCCCTTAAGGAAAGCATGTGTAAAAAAGGAAGATCATTCAAGCTTCTAAGGTGGAATATATAGCAACCATCCACATTCAGTACTGAGAGCATTATGATTTGTGTAGAGATACGAGACACTTTGCTTAAGTAATTAGTGTTACTCTGCTTAAGGATGCTTCTCATGTACCTCTAATGTATTCTGAGAAACAAGATGACCTATGAGGCACATAGCAAAACTACATATCCCATGTAAATCACCTAGGGAGGAACCCACATTCAAATGCTCATTTCAGTATTTATTCACATCCCCTCTGCATCAAAATAAATCATACTAGTTTCTAAGTCTAATATGCCAGACAAAACGTAAAACACTGATGGATAACCACAGTAATCTGATGAGTGTCCAGTAGGAATTTTTACCACTGTTCCAATCACACTAAGTGTAACATGCCTAGGTGCCAGATGCAGTAGATCAGATACAGCACCAGCCATCCATTCTGTGGTTTTGGCAGGAGCACTGCTGAAGAGCTGCCTACCATTACACACGTTCCTGGGGAGGGCAACAATGAGCAACATTAGAAATTCTGAAAGGACACCACAATCACATAGAAAGATTTCATTCCAAGAACTACCACAACCTGAGTGCCTCAAGAGCAGAGCCAGAGGATGATGTTTCAGTGGAGGAGTAAAGCAGCAAGCTGCTCCATTTCTAACCTGAAATCCAAGCTAGTCATGCACATGCACATTGTTTCATTCATCACAGATGAGTGAAAAGTTAGAGGAAAAGATCACGGATGATGGAAATATTCACGTTAACTTCAATAAGGCTACAATTTACTCCACCTAAAACAGTATTTGCTTTTACAACTGCATTTTGATTACAGGTTTAGACTTGATAAAGCCAAAAGAATATTAAAAGGATGTGATTTTAAAGCTGTACAGCCAAATTCCATCATTTTTAGTGTACTATACTCAACCATGAATTCACCTCACCAGTGTATACACATTATGCAGTTTTTAAATGACTCCCCACCCCCAGAAATCCTGTGCCATTAAGTACAAGTGATAAACGAAAAGTTACTAATGATCAGCTGGTCTATACTTGATGAAAAATGTTCAAACCCCTGGTGAACCTGTCAAATCTGTTCATTTGTCTTGAACATTCTATGGCACTTTTCAGAACAGAGGTCTGCTTCACAAAACTTAATCAATCTTTAAAATGGCCAGCAAAATGAAAGATGGTATCACTCCATTTTACAGATAGTTGACTGAGGCATAGGCAGACCATGGAAAAAAAAATCCTATTAATTTTCACACCCAGCTTGATAACTCCAGCAAATGACTTCTCAGAAGGTGATTGCTATATGGTACTTCAGCCATTGAAACCAGCATCCCCATTGGCTTCAGTTATAAGTGCTCAGCATTTCTGGAAGATATTTCCAAAGAAATTTCAAGCTGTTACTCTGAAAAATGAGAAGTGCATTTATTAACTGCTTGTGAAAATTACAGCTTGAGTAACTACCTAGTGTTACAAAGGAGCAAAAGGCAAGAATAAAATCCTTAGGGCAATAATTAGATCCAGTACTAATCCACTATCCTGTCCACTACATAATGATTTTCAAAAAGGAAAGAATTCTCCTGACAATAGCCCCCTCTTACTCTATCATAGAATAACAGTAGCTCCAATTCGGGGAATACTTTCTTTGAATTGCTTTGGAAAAAAAAAAAAAAAAAAACAACCCTAACAAAACAACCAAAGCAACAAAAGCCAAACCCCACATATTTCAGATTTGTAGGATCTTCCACACAATTCAAGTGCACAGAAATTGTGCCCAAATGCCAGTCTTACCTCAAACGCATCTTATATGTAGCCAGGAGCATTATTATGATGCAGCCAGCCAGGTGAACAGTTTTATGGCTGGGGAAGTTGTCATTCAGTGACTAGGTGGGAATATCCACATTATAAATGCAGCATGTTCATTGACTAGATGGCTTACCAAGGAGAAGTTTGGGGAAGCCAGAAAAAAAATGAAGCACAATGAGCCTAAAGGACTTCTAGGCTTCTAAACTTTCACTGAAATACATATGGCAACAGGGAATATTTCTATCTTGCCAATAAAAATCTGGCAAAAAGGATACAGCTCTTTTTGCTGCACCATCTAATGAAAATACAGGAGGCATAAAACAAACTTAAAGACTGCCTGTGGAGGTTTCCTGACCACAGAGGACCCACAAGAATCTGAAGTCTCATGTTCCATTCAGAGCTCAGAAAGAAAGTGAATCCACTCTGGATTCAACATGGTAGATACAACTGTTTGGTGCATTCACCACTATTCTGCCCTCCCCTTCCTACTCCTAATTTAACTGAATCCACCATGCAAGGTCCCTTAGTAGGCAGTCTGCACATCCTCTGCCACCTGTTTTGGCAGCCAGCTTCCAAACACCCGCCCCTTATGTTTAACTTTCATCTTGTACTCCCAGATAGCTTACTACTAACTTGCTGCTTACTCTTCACCAAATCTTCTTCACTAAATAGTCAGCTCTCTGCATCACCTTCTCTAGCCAGCCACAGTATTCCTCCTCTATCTGGTCCAGACTTGTGATCCTGAATGACTCTTTCTTCCCACTTAAGCTCAGTTTTCTGTCCCTTTTGTATTTGAGCAACTAGCTTGCAGCTCTATGCACACACTCTTGCAGCATCTGAGCAGTTCTGGAAGCACTGAAAATTTCTAGTACACTCAAGGGGAATCAAACATTCACAGAAGAATTAAGTATTCATCTTTATTAATCATTCTCTTTCTTTTTCATATAACTTATTTTAGGATATCTTAGGTGAAAATAAGTATCTTCCCCATTTGTTCTTGCCTGCTGGCCACTGTACTTAGCTTTCTGTGCTCAAAAAACGCAATTCTTAACTCTGGTGCTTCAACTAATGCTAAATATTTAGAAAAATGCTTTATAAAAGATCGTGTAAGGGGACTTCATGTTTGTGGCAAATATTTTACTGCTTACTTTACTAAAACCAGTTACACAAACTTTAGTTATTACTTCTGCTTTCTCTATATTTTACAGGCCTCCTTGAATAACAGCTGCTAGCTAACAAAATAAAGAAATAAGTAAGATGTACCATAAACATTTAGAATACTGGCTTCTTTAAATCTGGAGAAGAAAAGTCTCTTTGAAACAGCATCTGACAGTACCGATTTATGCTAGTTCCTCCTATCGGTAATAACACCATTTGTAAGGAGTCTGCATTAAAGGATTACTGGAGTACATAACTGGAGAATGAGTTAATTAGGTTGCTTTGTTTTAATAAAATATGCTATTCAAAGAATCTCATATTTACCTGCTTAAATACCATTAGATAAAAGAAAAAAGGCTGTCAAATGAAAAGCCAGCAATAAATGGAAAAAGATGAGAAAGACAACACTGAAAGAGAACAATAGAAAATTCCTTAGCACAATTGACAGCTACATCCAGGAGAGAACTGCCTTTCCTCTAATGTTAAAGACTGGGACCAAAGGCAGTGTACAGTTTCGGGGTCCAACCAAACCAGCATAAGCAATAACTACAAGTTGAGAGAGAGTCCTTTAACACAGTTAGAAATTAAAGGAACTGCAGCTCCCAATCGTCTCTACTACAAGCAACTTTTACTCAAAAGAAAATTCAGAAATTAATTCAGAGTGGTTAAAGAGAGAGTGAAGTCTGATGCGCAGACAAGATAAACAGAATACATCACGTTAGAGCCTGCAAACCCACTCTACGTAGGATGCACTGTGAGATACTTACTCAAGACTATTTACAAATATCTTACCTACACAATCTGTGAAGTGCATCAGGGACAATATGACAATGCTATTATTGCTATATAAGCAATAAACTTAGTGGGTGCCTGTCAGTGAATCTGCTCACCTGGCTGGCAATGTCAATGTGCTGTGCTGTCTTCTCCCTTCCTCTCACTCCACCCCTGCCAGTACTGCTTAACCACTCCATAACAGCCTAATGTTGCATTCTGTATTCTTTATGAGCACATCACCTCTCTCATGTAACAGCAACACCGAAAAAGGTAAGTGACCAAGCAGTCTTTTCTCAATAAGTCTAGATAAGAAAATCCTTAATTTAGTTCATTTCCTGCTCTAGCTTCTGTACAGGGAAAAATCATAACAAAAGGAACTGAACTCAAACCCTATGGGCTTTCAAACAGCAAAGTGTGTCGTTCTACAGAACAGAAGATGTGCTTTAGTTCAGCCTTGTGCTATGACAGGAATCAGTGCCCCCCATCAACCTTCCAGTGCACTTCTCTCACTGAAACAAAAGGCAAGCAAGCAGAGAGGCTGCAGGCAATGGATGCCCCTTTGCAGAGATCTACAATTTTCTATTCAAGCACACTGATTGTATACTTTATTTCACAAACAAACCTGAAACAGGAAGAAATGTGCTAAGAAACAAAGGAGAGAAAAATGTCTGTAGTACAGATTTTTTTCCAGTAATCTCAGGAGAGAATGGAAAAAAAAAACCAACCTCACAGAAATAAAGAAAACATTCTGCAGCTATTTAAACCAGGGGAAATATTTTCTTTAAATTATCCTAATGATTTCCACATACAATTTATTGAGCAGGCAGCTCAAGTAGATGGATGAATATTTAGGAAAAGATGCAGAACGATCAACTGAAATGACAACCACATTTAACATTATCAAGAAGTACCTGAAAAACCATTTACCACAGTCATCTTTTGCATCTGGCTGTCTAATGGGGCTTTTAATGAAAGAGACAAGCAGAACTTAACTCATTACTTAGAGATATTGAAATCCGTCATGTCAGTGACTTCTTAGAACACATTTTCCTGGACCTTCAGCTTTTTTCCTTTGAAGTGGAAAAAAATAGAATTAGGCAGCTTTTCGAGTTATGAAATATGAGGTCATATTGTGACAAATTATACCACTCAAGAAAGAAAATATTTCTAATTAAAAATCCATCTCATTTGGAAGAGCAACCTTCCATCACCTAAAAAATGGATACTCCAGTGAGCACTGATTTGGTTAGTTGAGTTAGAAGGTGTTACTCAACACACTGATTAGTTTAAATCATTATATGAATGTTTATGTTATTTAACCACCATTGTTCTCATTGGAACTAGAGGAATGGAGTTCACATTTTTGTTTCTTCTGCCAAATATCCTCCTGATGCAACTCCAAAAATCATCTACAGTACCTTGTCTGCATTTCAGTAGAGGAAAAAACAAATACTTTATTTGCTGATTCCAACATCTTTTGCCCAATTTTACCTGGACCATGCTCTTAGATGCCAGATCACACACACTCACTGAATCACAGAACCAGAGAATACTGGTGGCTGGAAGAGGCCTCTAGAGATACTCTATCCTAATACGCTTGCTCAAAGCAGGATCAGCTGAGAGAGGTTTCTCAAGGCCAAGTCCAGTCAGGTTTTGAAGATCTCCAAGGATGGAAACTCCAAAACCAACCTGGGCAAGCTGCGTCAGTTTGGATCACCCACACAGTAAGAACAGTTTTTCCTTGTATTTAAACACAAATTGCAACATTTCAGTTTGTGCTCTCTTGGCTGTTCTTTGGCTACCACTAAGAGTCTGGCTCTGTCTTCTTTGCACCCTCCCATCAGGTATTTATACATGTTGATAAGATCCCCACCACACATTCAGGGTGAACAGTGTCAGCTCTCACAGCCTCTCCTCATGTGAAACCCACTCCAGTTCTCATCAACGGCTCTTCACTGAACTTGCTCGAGTAGACCCATGACTTTCTTGCACTGGGGAGCCCAGCACTAGATAAGTTATCTCAGATGTGGTATAATCAGTGCTGAGTAGAAAGAACTGTTCTACCTGCTGGCAATGTTCTTTCTACTTTTATCCTTGAGCTGACTCTGTGACAGCAGACCTTCAACCCTGACCCACAAACAGGCTTCTAGATGTTCACAAGAGTTCACGCTGCAGTTCATTCTATCCAAAGGATCCAAGCACAGCCCATAAATGTAGACATGTAAAAAAAAAAAAAATCAAAACCACTTTTCTACAATTGCTGGGTCATGTTACAACATATATATTTTTTCTAAAGCAATGTATATTGGATGTTTGTCCTTCACAATCCTTTAGGAAAACCAAAATCTATCCTTTCATTTTTCAAGAATTCTGAGAAATTGTTCTCCAGTACCAAAGACACGTTCTTTTGAAATTCTGAAGCGGGCAACGATGACAGCAATTACACATTATATTTTACAATGCTAACTTAATACTTCAGTGTCTTCTTTCAGTAAAATAATGGGTTTGATTGTCTGAAAATCTTAAAATACTTTATGGTTAATGCTGTTGCTGAATACTAAGGCAGCTGAGAGCAGCAAACAAAATTCATAGGCAAAAAACTAGCAGTTTTCCTTCCCTGGTGTAGCAAGCTTTTATTACACCAGCAGATAAAAAGACCTAAGAAGTTTACATTAAAATGGGCAGCTTAGCTTTCCAGCTGCCCAGTTCTAACCCAAACTTCCACCAGTTGGTATCAGGCATATCTATGCTATATATGGCACAATATTGCATAACATGATATATGATGCTTAGCAAAAAGAACCTAACCAAACAGATGAGATTCCATACTAAGCAAAACAGTTTGGAAGGTTAGTTCAAATAATTTACTTTCATGCTATTTAAAGGCAGCACAGCAAAAGCACTGTAAGAGAGTAAACTAATGTAATGCCAGGCATATTTTTCTCTTTGCCTAATACTAGCAAAGAGTAAGAAAACAAATTTCCCAATTTCCTTAGAATCCTTTTTCCTCATAAAATGAGGGAAACTACAGAGCTCACTGTCCTAAATATGCTGAGCCTATGGAGTCCCCAAGTAAAGCTGGGAGCTCAGCACCTTATAGGAGGCTCTCAGGTGGCTTCATACAATCCACTATTGTCCACTCTCCTGACCTCATCTGTCAGTATTAAACACTATTATTGCTCACTCAAACTGGGAAGGGGGAAATCTAGTCAACAACCCATCAGTATTAAATACAGCGCTAATGGTTTAAATACTATGCATGCGTCCAAAGCTAGCTGCCCATTTTCTAAAGTAAAGATTGGGGCTCAGAGGTAGTAGTATGACATAAGAAAATACTAGGAAAAAAAATATTCTTTCCCTGGAAAGTGTAATTTGGATTAGCACCATATGCATTTTCTGACTTATTAAGTACAATGAAGTGAGAGAGCAAATCTAACCAGCACGATAATAAGCATCAGATTTTTGTCATGTCTCAAAAAGACCAAGATTCACATTTTAGAAACATCTTGAGATGAAGCCATGCTACTAAAACCAAACCCTCCATCTTAATCAGTACTTTTCTTCTTGCAAGTAAATTAAGTCTGAATGAAAAAAGATAAGAAAAGTTAACAAACGAATCTACATCCACAGATAAGACCACTTTCTAAACATGAAGGGAATAAATTGCTATTAAAACCCCAGAGAGAAGTAGCTGGAGAAGTATGTATTCATGTAGAACCCCAGAGAGTAGTTGGAGAAGTATGTATTCATGCAGAACTCACAGGAGTGATTCACTGGTGGACCACTGTTGTTTTGTTGAGTTGTTTGGGGACTTTTTTTTCAAACTTTCACTGCATAAATTTGAGTGCAAAAATATAACTTTTTACAACTGATATAAATTAAACTTTATAAATGAGGCCAGCTGCTGGATTGAAGTAACACAGTCCAAAATCTAAGTGTTATCTTATCAAACACCAGGAACATTTCCAGCTATGAAGACGACACACAGTGAAAAGAAATTAAATGAAGAGTTTCATACGATACAGACCAGATTCTAAAGTGGTTGCCAAAACAGGTCCCAAATACAAAAGAAAGAGTATCATCAATCTTAAATCTAAGCCTAACATTAGACAGCCTCATTCATACAAGGATGCTGAAGAATGACTCTTCATTAGGGACTGTAGCAACAGGACAAGGGAAAATGGGTTTAAACTTACACAGGGGAAGTTTAGGTTAGATACACAGAAGAAGTTCTATACTGTGAGAGTGGTGAGGCATGGAACAGGCTGCCCAAGGAAGCTGAGAATGCTCCATCCCTGGCAGTGTTCAAGGCCAGGCTGAAGAGAGCCTTGGGTGACATGGTATAGTGTGAGGTGTCCCTGCCCCTGGCAGGGGGGTTGGAACTTGATGATACTGAGGTCCTATCCAACCCTAACTATTCTATGATTCTAAGCCACATATAAGACCTTACTTCGTGATCACCTCCTTACATACTCAAAAAAAACAAACAAAAAAAAACCACCCTAAAAGGGAAAGTTGAAGAAAATAATCAGGACTGGCTTGTTTGCTTTTTACAGATGGGGATCACAAATACAGAAGATGAAAGGGTATGTATATGGTCACAGAGTAAAGCATTGAAAGCATAACACCAAGCTACAGTCCAGTGTGCAGCATTGTAAGGATGTTCTGTGATTACCAACATATTAAAAACTTGGATATGAAAATGTCAAAGATTACTGACAACCAAAAGCTGCCAAACCAAAGCTACTGTAAAAATTGCATAAAAATGTAAAATTATGGATATCAATGATGGTTTCAGTAATATAAAACTGACTAGATCTGAGAAAAGGAACAGATTTTAAACACAGACACACAGTATCTCATGTAAAAGCTAAACTAGTATCAGACACAGAAATTCCATGGCACCCTTTGTACCAGAAAGTAGACCTACCTAGATTTATTATTTAGAAAGGAAATTAATCCAAAACCATTCATTAAGCACTCCTATGAAGATGAAAAACAATGCACATAAGATCAGTATCAGCTAAGGACAAAATCTGAAACCGCAATTAACTGAACTAACACCAGATATCACAACAAATGAGGCATTTCAAGTCAGTGATAGCTACTGGTCCTAAACATGGAAATGCGCTAGTCAGGTATCTCACAGCTGGAATTACAATTATATATTTATCCCTGCTGTCATTCTGAATACGTATTCTCAGCACTGAACTTAGCTTGGCGCAAAACAATCAAATTGTTTAGTCCTTCCTCCTACTCTTCTTTCTGTCCTCAAAGTCACCCTACCAGATTGTAAACACTCTACAGAGAGAGTGTGGATGAGTAATTGTGTGTAATTGACTCTGACTTTGTGCAGCTTTAGAACAGAGTAAGCAACATGAAGTTTCTTTGCCAGTGGCACTGTACTGATGGCTTTCGCTTTGATTTGGTATTCATTTTTCACAACACCTTGATGTAATGGCAGGTTAACGACCCCTGCTTCTTTTTAAATGGAGTATTCAGTTACAAAGTACAGCAGCATTGTCACTCTTACCAGCCAACAAAAAGACAGAAGGCTTCAATCAAAGCTTCTAATCAAACCTCAAAAACAACAGAGCAGTTACAGCAGCTGAGCCTATTCATGTTATTCCTCTCTGTGTTCCCATATGTATTTCCCCTTACAAATTAATTGCATGAGCAATTTCTTTTCTTTGGTAAAAGAAGTCATCAGCTTAAGTATACTTCTGCATTCTTTGTGGCAATCCTGTAAATCAGCACTGCCTTTGATAGGGTCCTGCAACGAAATTTCCTCACCATCATGAGACACATTCTGCAACGCTCAACATGCCCCAGAATAAAGAATGACAAAGGACAAATTAGTGCTCAATGCACTGCTCAGCACAGTGCTAAGTAGTGTACAATAAGCCCTTGGAAATCCCAAAACCTTTGCCAGGGAGTAACAACAGCACTGTGAAGTGGCTAAAGAGGTACCGATCAAATATTGCTTAACAAAGCAATTGTGGTTAAAATGGATTTCCTACCCCTAATAACTACACAGCAAGCACACCTCTTTTCAGCAGCAACTGTATTTAAGTAAAACAGGCCAAGAGAATTCCTTGTCCCATTTCTCACTGTGTACAATGACTCATTAGCTAATTAGAGGGGGAAAAAGCAGGTATGTTGTAGAGAAGGAGTCAATAGCACCAACCACCTCTTATGTCCAGGAGAAATAGAATCATCTTCTACAATAGCAGTAAGACTGCTTTGGGCAAAAGGAGCAAACACTAGCTGTGTAAGAAGTTCTCACATCTCTGTTAACTACCAAAATTGTGAATAGAGAGCTCTGAATGGCCACCAAAAATAGTGCTGATCTTCAGTGATAAACATGCTGGCCTGTAATTTTCGTCTTCTGAACCACAAGATTCTGTAAAATAAAAATGAGCTGTACCCTTTTGTGAAAGAGAAACAATATCCCAAATTAAAATGCTCTCTTGAAAAACACTCTTTTTCATTCACATTCAACAATTTATATAACTTTCCCAATAATTGTGACTTCAAAAAAAGAAAGAAAAGTAGAATGCCAAAACGCACCCTGCTATATTGCTGGGGGGGGGGGGGGGAATCAAAATAATTTTAGCACAAAGTGCAGGAAGTAAAATTACTCTTATTTTTCTTAACATCATCAAAACCAGGTATTAGTGTAAATGTTTAGATATAAAAAAAGGATTCTTTATTACTTTTCCAAACCACCAGTTTTATTCATGCTTTAACTCCCTAGCTGTAATTATGCTTTCATCCCCTTCAAAGAACAATATTAGCTTTTTTTATTCCATTAATACATTCACTACTTTCATCAAAGAAAACAATGACTTAATAGATAAAAACTTACTTCAATCTTATTTAAATACATTCATACCAAAAGCTATTTTTAACATTCTTCTTTGTAGTAATGTCTCAACAGTACCTTTATTAAAAGGTAAATGACAGCTTCAGATATCGTGGAGTTGAACAATACCTTTTGGACTACATTTAAGTTTTTAAAAAAATCCCACAGTTCTAGATGTGCTGAACATTAAGATTTAATTCTTAAAATACATTAGGTATACGTTTTCCTTCTTTTCAAACTAACTTCAGAGGTCTGGAAAGAAAGACAAAGGCTACGTATAAACAATCATGCTGAGGTATCTCTAGCAGTAACATGCATGTCTGTCATAAAACAAAAGCAGCAGGAACACAGTAAGTGCAAGCTACCTCATGGAAAGCCACGACTTACTGGAGCAGGTTTGGTGTCACACCAGTGCGGCCTTTCAGATCCCAGGTGATCACTAATGCTTTGTACTAAGTTATGGTCAGCATGAGGACAAAGGTCTTTGCAGCATCTCCACTGAACAATAAGTTCTTCACTGCCTACATTTAATTTCCCTACTGTGCAGTATTTTGCGAAGCAGAAAAACATTCTATTCAGCTAGAATCTTGAGTAATCAATTCTTCTTCCCATCACCAGAGAGATTTGTTTCAACTCAGCTTGCTCACCAAACTGCAGAAGCATAATCACATCATATTAGGTGTGAATGTTTAATTTCAGACATACTTACTCATGCATTCTCCCATGCATGCTACACAACACAACCTTTTACCCACTGAGAATGTGCATGTGTTTTATCCTGGTTAAAGAAAAAAAATGTTAAACCCCATTATTTCCAAAGTATTCTTCCTCCTTTTCAGTAAATGCATTCCTTTACTGATGGGTCTTTCACACTGCAGGTTTTATTTATGAATGTAAAGGTAAGTTCTTTAAATAATGAGCAGTCATGTCACATCTTACCAAATCGTTCCAGGGAGGTGCGATCAAAAGAGGTTCTTCAGACTTGCTGTTTCAGAAATTCAGACAATTTGCCTGATTTTACCTTCTACATTTTTTTTTAGAATCATAGAATAGTTCGGGTTGGAAAGGACCTTAAGATCATCCAGTTCCAACCCCCCTGCCATGGGCAGGGACA
>JANRGW010041980.1:0-16428 GCA_024733675.1 Psilopsiagon aymara | reverse complement strand
CAGTATCTGAAGGGGGCCTATAGGGATGCTGGGGAGGGACTCTTTGTTAGGGACTGTAGTGATAGGACAAGGGGTAATGGGTTCAAACTTACACAGGGGAAGTTTAGATTGGATATAAGGAAGAAGTTCTTCACTGCGAAGGTGGTGAGGCAGTGGGATGGGTTGCCCAAGGAAGTTGTGAATGCTCCACCCTTGACGCTATTCAAGGCCAGGTTGGACAGAGCCTTGGGTGGCATGGTTTACTGTGAGGTGTCCCTGCCCACGGCACGGGGGTTGGAACTGGATGATCTTAAGGTCCCTTCCAACCCTATTCTATGATTCTATGTTGACAAGACCACTATTCCAACAGCTTGAGTCAAACAACTTGCAGGGAAACTGAAAATCAGTTGAGTGTATTCTTTAAGTACATCTTTAGCATGTGTTTAGCATTCTCACACAAAGGAATGTGAGCAAATTATTCTCTTTATCAGTTTAAATAGCTTTTTAGAGTTGCCTATGTCTTCAACTAGATGAATGACTTAACGCAACATCCGCATCACCAAAACCAAAGTGAGTTAGAAGCATTATTTATGTACCAACCTGCTGTAACAAAAACCTACTCCGACTTTCCTTATGTACAGAGGTGAACTTCTCCCTCCTGATTATCTCTGCTTTGGCAGAACAATGCATTAGGCAGAGCCTGTCTTTGGGGATAGGTTTTAAGTATAAAACAAGATAACAGCTTCATTCCAAGACCATGACATACAAGACTACAATTTGAATAGTTATTACACAAATGCCATCAGTTTACAGAAATGTCTGTTTTTGAAATGACAATCACCAACTACATTCTTTAATGAGAAAGAAATTAAGAACAACAGAATCTAAAGAAAACAATTTCATACTCTTCCCAGTACCATATTTCCTGACCCCTAGAAGTCGTGTTAAACCAAAAACTAGACTGGGAAGTAAATATATCTCCTTATATGTAGTTTGCTTGCCATATTTGTATATTGCCTGCATTTGCCATGCACTCACTGTGTTGCTAATGAAAAAGAGTAAGAAATGCAGAATATACAGGCAAGGTATTAAGAAAGAAAAAGAAGTCTTTAAAATAGGTAATTTCCTCCTGACTTCACTCCTTGCCAAAAACCTTTTGGTGGAAGATATCTGGCAAATACTTCTGAGCATAACTCAATTTACTTCAATGTGCTTCACTTCACAAAGGGGTAGTTATGATTATCACAAGACAAATACATCAGCCTGCTTTAGAAACAATTACTTTATAATAAAAATGCATAACATGGTATGTCAAATACTGGAGTACTAAATCCCATTGTTTCACTCTGAAAAACAGACTGTATTTCCCATACATTTAAAAGAAAAATACAAAGCCTGGATCACCAAGATAACTTTCAAAACAGAAGGGTATTCATAAGCTCTCTAATTTCCAAACCTGTGTCTTACCTTTCCCTCATAGGTAACTCACAATCTGCTGGAACACATAGCCACTGTCTTGTTTTCATGTACTTATACTTCAAATTTATGTCAGACATGATTCCTACATGAAGTGCATTCATTTTTCCCATTCCCACCACTTCGCTTTAAAATTACTTGGAGCTGGTCAATCTTTTCAAGGCTCATGGTAAGTTATTAAGGAACGGAATATCCTCAGGCAAATTCCATGTCAGAAGAGCAGAAAAAATTCTTCATACTCGACTACAGTTTTGAGACAAATCTGCTTTCATCTCCATGATTAGAAGTGAATGAAAAACCTAAAAACCACATGAAATGCATGATTTAGGGCAAGTTACACAAATGACACCTTCACACAACTGACTACATGGCAAAATCATCACTCAACCACAGTATACTGGAACACCTCACAGGTATGGTCTTTCTCTGCATGGTTCGATGGCATTATCTCTCTCAAACTCTCCAATCAAGCCTTACCTACCACTGCATTTAATCAGAGCAATTACTTTAACTTACCTCCACAGTATAGATAAGGGATGCCAGCCTTCAGCAATTACATTACCTTTGAGTTGTTCCCCAGTGTGACCTGCCAGAAGGATTTCCCAGATACTGACACCACTTTTAAACACTTCTGACACATATTCCTCAAACCCAAACCTGAAGTAGAGAGACTATAAATCAGTTCTGTTCTTAGGGTTTTCTCCATTTACTGCTCCTTTACAAATGGTTCTAAAAGACAGGCTCAATACTACTTCCCCATCCAACCTGGCCTTGAGCACTGCCAGGGATGGGGCAGCCACAGCTTCTCTGGGCACCCTGTGCCAGTGCCTCAGCACCCGCACAGAGAAGGTGGCACATCTCTGCTGCCCCTCAGCTGCCTAGACCTGCAGAAAGGACACTGCGTCTGCACACCCCTCAGAAACTGCTGTCTGTCATTTCACTTTAACAGTTTACCTTTCTAAAAGCCCAAATGTGCTTGTGCCAAGCTACAGACAGGTCACAAACTGCCTCAAGCTCTTGCATGTCCTTCAAAATCAACTTACATGGAAAATCTTAAGAAGTCCTTTTGTGTCTTTGTTGTAAATATTGCTACTTCTTCCCTAAATTAGCATCCTTGTCTAACAGAAAATAAACAATGGCTGGCATGTTTTGCTCCATGTTTTGCTTCCCAGGACCCTTCCTAAGGAGGCAGACTGAGGAAACCTTGCCACGCACGACAATTCCTGCCGCGAAGTTAAACACCGGTACATTCTGGAGGAGGACGTGAATACAAACTACATGCATTAAAGAAATGAGCCTGTAGCAGCATGATATGTGATAGGCAGAGATAAACACGGGCAGAGAGCCAGAACTGGTTGTCTGCTATTCTTGGATTAGCCTTGATCCTGTGGGCAATAAAAACAAGAGGTAACTCCTATGGTTCATTCCAGCAGCTACACTGGCAATCTAAAACAACCCACTGCTATCTGCAAGCAGATTTGTCGGGGGACTGTGCAGTTCTTCACTATCCAGCGCTGACGTTCCTCCCATTATACTTCATTCCCAAAAGCACTCGGAGGATTGAGATAACAGACCTCTTACTTATGACTTCAATCTGATTTGCCAACATGCATATGTTAAAAACATATGCTGATTCTCCAGGCAAAATCAATGTGCCAGATTCAATCGTAGAACTGATTTTCAGGGCCCAGTTGTAATATCCTGCAGGCAGAGCATTGCCTGAAGCTCCTGAGTTACAACTGTATGAACAAAGAGCCACAAAGAGAAATATTTTGGTGCAGTGCTGGAATGCTGAAAACTGTTTAGTTAATTGTAATTAGAAAAGTTTATTCAGCTGAACAGAGATCATCCTCACCAAAGCAAAGGGAATAAATAGGCAAAAGTTTCCTACTCACTTTACAGCACAGGCTGAAACCTAATTAGTATTTCAAAAGAGAAATTATGAAAGACAAAACAGTGGTGTCTAGAGGCTAAAATTTCAAGGTTGGAAGAAGACACTTTCATTTTCAGGACTAAAAGTTGATGAAACTTCCATTTTTCTAATGGTTTGACTGATGTTATACTTCTGTGCCATGTCACACTACTGTGAGCGCGGCCTTCCTGTATCACTGGTCTCACCTGATGCTGATGTGTTTTCTTAATGAAAATCTAAGTAATCTTTTGGCTTTTCACATTCCTGGAGTCTGAGAAGTTTCAGAAATTAATTTGGCATGAAGGCATGAGAAACACACCAATATGTGCAGATGAAACGAGCTGATTTTGGAGCCCTCTTGAGCACAAAAATAATGTGTGGTACCCACTCCACCCAATAGTGTAATTATTCAACTCAGGTTCTTGTTGCTATACTACAATCAGAGAAACTCTCACAAACCAGCTAAAAGGTTCCTGAATAAAAGGAAATCAAGACCACAGGTGTAACATTTGTGAATGAACAGCCTTCTCTCTAAACCAGTATTAGGCAAGACACCTAAGATCTGTCACAAATAAAGGATAAGGAGGAGGAGTAACATTACTGCTGGATGAAATGGATGACGGTGTGCATTTTCAAAACTACTATTTTGCAAGAGAACATCACTTTGACCTAATGGTAATCTGCTCTATGAACATATTTCACCCATATTCAAGATGTTTATGTTCTGTTCCTCAGTTCTTGTCTTAAAATACTGAAGAGTTGCTGTGCAGGAATGGGAAGAGAGGTCTGTTTCATGCAAAGATGTTTGGTACCGGTGGTGACTGCATGTGCTTCTGTTTTTTACTGGAAAGCACAATGAGTTATATATTTGCATTTTGCCTTAATTAAATAAAGTGCCACGTAACTGCATACAGGTATAGCTTATATCTATAGATATGAGAAATATAAGCAATAGAAGCGTCCTGAACTTAAAGAAAACAATTGTGAAGTCATTCCTTCTATGCCAGAATAGAAATCCCCTCACTCTTCCATTTTATGTTTAATATTCCCAGTTTCAAAATCCTTTTATGCTTCTATCACTGTGATTTTTATGGTCATATCAATGAGCTTAAAAAGCATGACAAATGGTGGATGTAACTGCTTAACTACAGGAGTCTGATAGGCAGATTTGATCAGTCAGGCTCAAATTCTTTCAGTTTCCAGATATCCTAAATTTGGAGTATTAGTGCATTGAATTAAAACATTCGGAGCTGCAGTGCTTCTCAGATGCCACAAATTCCAGCTTTCAGCACTGGTCCTTGGATCTGCCAACAATGCTGCTGAACAGCCTCCTGCTTTGACTGTTACAGTGTATGAATTTCATATAATAGTGTGCTAGATATATAAAATATGCATACCTGCAGGAGATTTTTCAGCAGATAACAGTTTGGCCTAGGCAAGAACAATGTAGACACATGTAAAGTCACACTAAGAAGATTTTACCACCTTGGGTATTAGTAGCCTCCTGACATCTCTACTGGACTACAAGAACTATGTCGCTTTCTTTTAGGAAAAGGTCTATAGATCCATGGCCAGAGTTGTAGAGTTCCTCTTCTAATGAATTTATGTGCTGCAGACAATAGGCATAGCTGATAAAATACCATGAACTTTGGCCAGCCTGGTCTCAAGTCTTTCAAACACTGTCAGCTCATAAAGCTGACTCAAGTGCTCTCACAGTACCTCCAGAAGGACAATGTTACCCACATATGCATTGCAGAATGTAGCAGGTAACTTCAACCGTTCCTCAGAACAAATTATTTCTAAACAAGAAGTAGGGGGAATCTCCATAAACAATGATCTTGCAAGATATGTAAAGGCACTTATCTTCGTATCTTGACACCGCCATGCATGCAGTTGCCAAACTACTAGCACAAACAGGAGGCAACTTGTCACACTACCAAAGCTTTACATCCCATCTATTCTGAACTACAGAGTTGCAGATTTTATGCTGAGTTTGCAAACAGCTGAATAAAACACTGCCAATGTTGGTTTATACCCATGTCATCTGCAGTACGGGCTAGGAGGCAGATAAAAAACCCAACTGTCATCCAGCTCTCAATATCAAGGTTATCTGTTTCCCCATCTCTCTCTCTAAAGAGTGCACTTAATTAATACATTAATTTAATCTTCTGTTAATAGATCAGATAAAACTAATATGGGGTAAGGGAATGGAGTTTTCTTACACACAGTTAAAACCTATTCTTGCAACAGGTCCAACCTGGTTCATTTTGACCACTGCAGAGGGTGCAGCCTTGTGGTTACTACAGGAACACAGAGGAATTTCAAGCTCCAGCTAATGACTAGCATGACAAAATTAATAAGTTTTATTTCCAATACCTAATTACAAGGTTATTTTTGCTTTTCAGCCCCATTACAATTCTGCTGCCACAGAGCAGATCTAAAACCACAGAAGCATCGATGAATGATATGTTAAAAGTGACAATTAAACATACATCAATTCTAACCCCAAGTGCAATGTGCACAATTATTCTTTTTCAGCTTGTTGAAAAATGTTATTCAAAGTTTTCATCAGCTCTACGCTTCATTACCTGTTGCTGTATAAACCTTTCTATCAACACCCTGTGCTCTGCGCTCCACTCCAAACACAAAGGAAGAGTAACCAGTAAAATATATACAAAACCTGGGAAACACCTCTTCCCAGAGTTTTTACCTCAAAAAAAACATGAAGAAACAAAATTACTTGACAAATAAACTAGTTTTCATTTGCCATTCCTCATAGGAGTACTTCTGGGCCTCAACTGTGTGAATAAAGAAATACACAGCTTACACTGGGGTGAATGCTCTTTCTACATGTACAGGCAGATTGAGCTTGGCCACTTACCCTTAAGCATATTTAGTATCACAACAGAGTTTAGCAGACTAAAAGAGTTAATTAAACTATTGTAACTTCTTGAATAAGGAAGAATGGAATGCCCAGATGGAAAGTCATTTAAGGAACACATGTTTCTGTGATGTTCTAATGCACCAAGTCTTTGGAGAGATCCTTCCTGAAGAATCTGGCAGCCACAAGAGGGAACTGAGTGCGGACTTCCTGGCACAGGGCAGTGCTCCACAGAGGGAACCCCTAATCACACAGTCTGGATGCTGGAAGCAATGCAATTACAGCAAGATACATATATAACACAGGTTATATTAGCATGAAATTATAACATGACTAATGTGCTCATCAACTTCTCAACTAGCTTAACTATCTTCTAATACTGCATCATGGACAACTCATCCTTTCCTGCTGGGAAAACCTATCAATACTGAAGTACCTGTCTCGGAAGAACAACGTGTTTCTCTGGAACGATCTTTTGCATTTCAGAAGAGGTGAGGAACGGCCACGTGAATTCCTTATGGTAGCAGAGTTTTCCAGCTTCTGTCTCCTCCCTCTCTTCTCTAGCCATTTTGATATACATTCTATTCCATGGAAGAACTCTGGGTACAAACTCTTCAGTGGAATTCAAGTTCCCTGCAGCTAACTCCAGGCTGAAACTACACCTTTCAGCAGCATTACTCGAGATTTACAATGATAAGCAGTAAACACAGCTTCATCTCCTTCCTCTCTAAGCAAACACGCTAAACCAGCATGCATAGAATCAATACAAGATTGTTTAGCCCTTGAATCCATGAGCCAGGGCTGAATCAGCTCAGACATGCAACTCATTTGAATAGGATTTGTCTTGCAGAGCAGACATGCTTTTTAAAACAGTCAGCTCAGCATTTACTGCAAAAACATGTGACGAAAACAGTGCAGTTAGCTTCATAAGTGACCACCAGGTCATGGCAGTACATTCACTTGTAAGTATAAGACAAGGAAGTACAAAGTGGCAGGGTCTCCTTTAAAAAGGAAACAAAGCAGAGACATACCAATCCAGGATTACCCCAGGGAAAGCTTAGTTTCTAATCTCCATAAGGTCAAAGAGAAAGAACGATTGTTGCTATTATCATAAATTATACCCAGAAACATTTACTCTTCAGCAGAGCTCAACTCTGAGGTCTCTGCTACAAAGATGTCAAGAACAGTAAGAGTGAAAACCCCACCAAGCTGCCAGCCCTGGCTGCTGCACAGCAACAGCTCAGAATTGCACCTTTATTTGGTGTGGCCTTTGTTAAAGCACCAGCTAACTCCTTCCTCAGGAAACAGGCAAGTTCTGCAAGTGAAGGGCTGCAATTTAGTCCAATAGGAAATAATATTAACTTCAATTGGAAGCAGCAATTACTGAAAACGAAGCAATCTGTTGGCTTGCAACCACCATTGCTCTTGCAATATACTCAGAACCCTCTGCCCACAGTTACTGCTCTTTACTCAGTTACAAGAGCACTATGGTGCTATCATGATGCTGTCTTTAAAGCTCTATAGGAAAAATGGAGACAGGATGATCTTAAATGACAGCAAACCAGCAAGACTCAAGTAGAGAAACTGAGACTCTTGGCCAGAGCTCTACAATTTTCACTGTCCAAAAGGCGGGAAAAGAAGCCAGAAGACCTTGTCTTACTGATTTCTGTGTTCCTAAACTACCTTTTAGTAACAGTTTCAACATGGTTTTTAATGCTGTAACAGTTTTAAGTTTTCCTGGATGATTTTTCCTTCATTTTTGATGCTAGCTTGCTGCTCAGTTGTCTTCTCTTGAAACAGCGAACTACAAGCAATACACAACACGGGGTGCCTACAGGCACTAAGATTCCTGTTGGTACCAGCCCTGGCAGGCCAGGCTCTCATTTTCTTGCACCTTCTTTTTTATCTGAACATGTGGAATCTTAAGAGCAGAAGCCAAGAACTTAAACATGGACTTCTTTACAGTACTTACAATAATTACTACAGCTGTAGTTGTAGTAATTACAGGGTGGTAGCACACACACACATACATGCACAATGGCTGTCATCTCTTCATTGCCAAACCAGGCAGCCAAAAATCATCTATGCAGTTTTCAGGCCTGTTTACAAATAGGGACATTCACCAGAAATGGCTTATGTCAAAGACAGTCTTTCTGGGGATTTCCAGCAAGCACTGAAATCTACTGTAAAGTACCTATGAAAGCAGAAAGTGGTATTTTTCAAACCAATGATTTGTAACTGAGAGGGCAAAGACTGTCAAATGCCTAATTACTTCTCTAAGTAGGTGGTAAGGACCAACTGCTGCCTGCTGTCTACCTGCATAGATACCCACCAATGATTGGGAAGTTACCAGGCTGATGCACATAAAACAACTTTAAGAGACAAATACTGTAATTAGAACCACAGACCAGCTGTGGTTGAAAGGCACCACTGGATATTGCCTTGGTCCAAACTTCTTTGCTTAAAACTAGGGTCAGCTAGAGTAGGTTGGCCAGGACCATGTGAAACTGGTAATCCCTCAGGTGACCTGTCTGTATCTGTGACATTCTCAGACCATCCTTAACTATTGTCCATGGAAATCAGTGCAAGCAGCAGGAAGGTTTCTAGGCTGCCTGAGAGCTGGTGTACGGTTTCACATATGTCTACATATGTTCTTTTTTTACCTGTAATTTTCCTTGTGTGCCAAGGCTGGCAGAGGAAAGCAGTCTCGTTTACCCTTCATAAAGTCTGCTCTGAGCTGTTCAATCCCATCTACAGGGAGATTCTTCTGGGTTCCTTGCAGAGAATTTAAATAGTCTATGTTTGTACCACACCCCTGCTCCAATACAGAAAGATCAGAAGATACAGGCTACTTTGGAAACCCTCCAACAACACTACAAATTGCTTAGAGTCAGTAATGGGGAAGAAAGGCTGGTCTGTCCCAGGTGTGAGATAGCAGAGTTTAGAAGTAATTGAGCAGTGGTTGCTTATGCAACAACATAAAAGACAGAGGCAGGGAAAAAACAAATTCAGAGTAGACAGCATTGCCAGCTTCAGCAGTTACACTTGGATGGATTTGATCCTCAGGGTTTGCAATTAATTCCCTTCAATACTGCCAAGGTTATCCCTCACATTCCGATTTTGCAATCAGAATCATAGAACAGTTTGGATTGGAAAGGACCTTACGATCATCCAGTTCCAAGCCCCTGCCATGGGCAGAGATGCCTTACGCTAGAGCATGTCGCTCAAGGCTCTGTCCAACCTGGCCTTGAACACTGCCAGGGAGGAGCATTTGCCACTTCTTTGAGCAACCTGTGCCACTGTCTCACCACCCTCACAGTAAAGAACTTCTTCCTTATATCTAACCTGAAATTCCCCTAGTTCAGTTTAAATCCATTGCCCCTTGTCCTGTCACTATGGTCTTTGAACTATATAAGAAATGAACAATTCAGAAAATTAAGAGCTTTGAAAACACTTCAATAGATGATGCAAAATAAAGGCAGGAGCATTACCAGGAGCCCAAACATAACTATTGACTGTCACCTATTGACTTGAATGGGACTTTAAACTTCACACAGCCAGTGCTGTGGTGCTCAGAGCATGCATGGACACACACACACAGAGTAATAAACACATAAACATTGCATCCTGGATATCTCTTCAGTCTTTCAGTTAGGACACCTGGAGCACTATGTAGAAGGAGTCCCACTAGCACAGGTTCTGACTGTTAAAAAGTCAGCAATTCCTAAGTATTTCTGGTTTTTTTCTGGCTATATGTTACTGTAATACGTGCTGAGATGTCACCATAGAGAGCAGGAAGGTGAAAGCTGCTCACCACAAGTGCGATAAAGCTACTGACTCCTGTTAAATCACATCTTCTCAATTCTGAAATCTGTGGAAGGTATTCAATATATTGCAACTGTTTAGTATGGGCTCAGCAAATCCATAATCCTGCCTAAGGTCAGGAACAGCACTGCCAGTGAACAGTTAATTTTAGTCAATAGATATACACTGATTGTAGTTTAACTGGCCTGAGAAATAGGGTCACTCACTCCGTCGTCCTTCTGAATGAGTATCTCAAAATCACAACTAAGTCTGATGGTAACTGGCTGAATCTGAAACAGGCAATACAGGGTAACAGATTCTCTCCTTAATATTGGTAGAGGAAACTGATCTTACCTGTTTATATCCCTCTTATTCTTCTAATAAATCTACCAAACTAATCTTTCATCAATAGCAAATAGCTCTTTTTAATTCTTTAAAACAAAGAGGGACACATTTTTGTGTCACTCTGAACAAGCAATTTCATGATAGCACAGTTCAATGTCAGGCTTACTTTTGTTCCCCTATATTTATTTAATCAATATCTTTGTATCAAAATAGTTGGCGAGAGGGGGGTAAAATCAATGGGACTATTGCATGGGGATGGGACTGGAACATGCTCACTGACACATCTTTCTGTAATCAGACCATTGACTTTGGGGATACTCCAAGTGGATTTAAATACATAAACATGAATATATGATTACAGCATTATAATCTCTGAAGGCAAATGACTGAATCAGGGTCTACTTTTATTATTCCTATATACCTAGTCATGACTGCTGAGGCAGCTGCAGATGGACAGATATTAAGATCTCCCAGACAAGAGATCCCAGAACTTCTTTTACTGCAGACCTTTTCAAAAACACAGCTCATTGAACTAAGTGTATCGAGTTCTATTCCTGATGAGGCATGGTAACAATAGGATATGGCTGTAAAATGGAAGAATGCAGACATAAATATATTAAATTTGAATTAGGAAAGGCTGGGCCACAGATAAATCTGAAAGACAGACAGTGATGTAGCTATTGCACTTCATAAAATTCCTTAACCTGCAGTTAAAAAGAGTAGAGGGGGGAAAAAAGCCTCATGACAGATCAATGAGAGTCTGGAAACATCCATCTGCAGAAAAGATTTGTCCTGAAAAGCCTAAAACCAGCTCTGAATGCAGTGATACTCCTCAGTGACGCTGAGGATGCAGCTCAAGCAAAGGGCTCAGCAGCAGGCTCTACAGGTTATTCCTGATTTTCCTTTCTTTTCTGCCAGTTGGATGCCCATGTAAGACTTTATGGAGACAATTCACATGAATAACTGGGATGTTAGTCTTCTCTTTAATATGAATTGATATCATTGTATAAACTTGATCCATGCGACCAAATTACTCTTGTCTCAAGCAATGCTGGAATGAACATTAGTTGTGCCAGGGGAAGAAATAGGTGAAGAAAGCAGCTAACCATGAGGGAAAGAGCTGAAAGCTCTAATTATTTCTAATGATACACCTAAAGATCATCAGGGAAAAAGGAACTAGGATCAAAGTGATGCTTTTTCAATTTAGAAAACATGATGAGGAGACCATCTTCATCAGACGGTCACCTGGGATTAGAAATAGCCAGAGCACAGGGGCTCTTTATTTGCACCAATCACTGCAAGGCTCTTGATATGGAAACTGCGCCAGAAGGCACTTGAAAAGTAGCACTGTAGGAAAGCAGATGCACAAACTACTTGGAGATTATTCTTCTCTCAGTAGAAGTCAGTGATGTGCCTCTGATGTATCTGAGGACAGACTGCATTTTACAAAGTATGAGAGATAAAATAAGGCTGTAAGGCTGCTGCTCTACTCAATCTGGTCTAAACAACAGTGCTTGAATCTGAGGAGCATAACAGGCCAAAATGCAAACTTGATCACCACTGAATCAGGAGGTGCTCAGACAGGACTTTGACACTGTATCAGGAGCTATTAATTTAGCTCCATCTCTGTTTTCTATGCTAGCCAGAATAAATTTGGATTATATGCCACAGGACATTAAACACCAAATGTTCTAGCCAATGATGATTTAAATCAATGCCTTAAATACTGGAAGAATATAGCATTGAGCAAACAGCGCTCCAAAATAGCATGAAAGGGCTGCAGTCTTTTCTTCTGGCAGCATCAGATGCATTTTTTTGTCCTTTCCCTATAAGTAATGTCTCAGAGCAGGCATTGATGGAAATCCTCCACAGAGAGAAAACCCAAGTAGACAGCTCAGCTCCTTCCTCCTCCTGCCCAGCTGCTGTGGCACAGGACAGTAGGCACTAGTCCATTTCTCCTGCTTGACCCTACTCAAAAATAGAATCATAGCACGGTTTGGGTTGGAAGCAACCTTGAAGCTCATCCAGTTCCAACCTCCTTCCACTGGAGCAGGTTGCTCCAAACCCCTGTGTCCAACCTGGCCTTGAACACTGCCAGGGATGGGGCAGCCACAGCATCTCTGGGCACCCTGTGCCAGTGCCTCAGCACCCTCACAGCGAAGAGCTTCTGCCTAATATCTGATTCTTCCTAATAATCAAATCTACCCTCTTTCAGTTTTAAGCCATTCTCCCCTGCCCTATCATCACTTGCTCTTGTAAGTTCCTCTCCATCTTTCTTGTAGGCCTCCTTAACATACTCTAAGGAAAAATACGATTTGCAGGCTTATGCATGGGCCCTGGATCATTTGAGGTAACAGAAGTAATGGAAGGACTCCTGTTGGAAGTAGAAAACAGTTTAGGTTGCTTTTGAACCTTGTAGATTAAAGCTGAAAGCAGGATGAGCAGGAGCCTTCCTGAAGGATTTCATGTGACAAGAGAGAAACAGGGTGAGCTCAGGTTTGTTTAGAACCACATCACAAACCACACTCCTCTAGAGAAGCAGCAGATCTGAAGCCTTCTAGATGCCTGCACATGGAAAACAGAAGGAAGCTCTCTCTTTCCTTACAAGGTAGCCCCCTGTGTGATTGTAGTTGGCTTCTTGCAGTGTCCACAGCTTTTCCAGCTGAAGAGCTGTGAATCTCCATGGAATTGGCAAGCTCCAAATTTTACAGTTGGCAGCTGATAAATCCTACATCAGGTCAGGAATTTCCCTGGTGTTTCACTGGATTTCCACTGGCAGAGTCAGATGGGTGCAGTTGGTGTGCTTTCGCTGATGTAAACCCTTTTACAGACTCACTGATGTTTGGAATGAAATAATGCCCCAGCAAACCCAGACAACATGTAAAACTTGGCACATGTGCAACATGGATAGCTCACAAAGGTCTGGCATGGCCACATCCATGGGCACTGCTGGATAAGCCAAGAATTACTTTTAGAACATTCTACAGAACAACAGCATTAACAAGAGGCAAACATGATGTATAGCTGTTTAATAGGGTAGCTGGAAGAGGAGGAAGCTCAGCCTACCAAAGACACAGAGATAATTACATACACAGTGAAGCAGGATCCAACTTTTTGCCTGTTCTTAGGAATTAGATCATACTAACTTTCCTACAATAAATGCACATGACAATCACGAGATAGGATGAGGGCAATCAAAGATGTCTATTCCTAGCTTTAAGGCTGGACCATTCTCCTGGCCAGGATAGACTAATCCACCCAGATGTAAAATAAGACTATAATACTGACCTCAATTTGTGCTGTATAGGGAGCAGACAAATACTCCCCAAGATAGATACTGAGAGAGCATTCTCGCCTTGACACACCATTAAAAATAAGACAAAAGCTTTGTATTCCACTTGGGAAAAAGTGAAGAAGGGAGAAAGAAACTTCATTTACCTTTGGATGGCCCTTCTCAAGTCACAGGATCCCCAACAACCCCAGCAAACATGCTCTGCCGCTCTGGGACGTGAGCTCACACTGCAGAATGCTTCCAAGCTCAGACAGCCTGACATAAGCAATGGGAAAGAGCCCAGAGCAGAAAGAGAGCAATGGGAGTGCCACATGTCTGCTTGCTCTTCGTGGTCTAAACCCACACTGTCTGATCTCTGATACAATGCAGACTATAACCTCCTAGAAACTCAAATATCTTATTGCCCAGAAGAGACACTTTTTTTGCAGCAACAAAGGCAAATGTGCTCTGTGATGACACCAAAAGGCTCTGAGCCTTCAGGCCCTCAGGTGTATCATTACTGCAGAAGGCAGCTTGTTCTCACCTCAGGATCTAATTCCTTTGCCAAAGTATTGCACAAATGGCACTCTATTTGCACAACACTTCCTTAGGTGGCCTATCTGACATCAAATAGCAGATGGTTTATTGACCATGCAGCAAATAAGGTCATTTTGGGGTTCCAAGGGGGTCATGGCTTGGTCATACAGCAAGCAGCTGCATTCAATGTGGAAATGCTTCAAGTGTTTTACTTAAGACACCTGAGTGCTTTCTCTGTCGTTCTGCCTCCCCTCCTCCTACTGCTTCAATGTCTGGAGGTGAGCATCAGAACCAGATAGAACCAACTCACAAACTTCCCAGAGCTTCAGTTTATTGGTATCCCACATCATTCACGTACTGGAGGCTAAAATGGAAAGCCGCTCTACCTGCCAAGCTCTAAAGACACAACTGCATCCCCCAATTCCTGCAGGACTCTACCGACTGCTTCAGTTCTCTAGTTGCCAAGGTGTTTAGCATGAAGAAGGCACATCGCTTATATGAGTATAAACTGGCTCTGTTCACTGAGGTGCCTTGCATACCTAACTGCAAGCATGTATGTTTTCATACCTTATACAGACTGCTGTATGAAATGTTCAGATGCTCAGCCAGGTTTTGAAAAGCCCTTTATGGCATCTGACACCCACCAACAGGCTTCTTGAATTCTGTGCTTGCCTTCACATTGAAGTACAGTAAAGACTTTCCAGACCCTACAGTGTTATTATTCTCATAGCACTCTGCAGTGTGACACACAGAAAGCTCACAGACAACAGAAAATCAGGCAAGATGGATTGTAGATTGTCAGGTCTCTAAACATACTGAACAACTACAGTTCCTTCCACTGAATCAATGTTTAGAACCCTAAACATTGGGTTTAGGCCCACAGATCTTTCCAAGTTCTGGTTTTACCAAGTCTGCAGCTCTCTCTTTGCTAAACTTCAGATTAGCATTCAGCACCAACAGATTTATACAGGAGACCAGGAAGTGAAGCACAAGCAAATGCAGAGCTAGTCAGGGTTACTGTCCTTGTCTGTGACTGACGGGGTTTTCCAGTAGAAAACAAACTGGGATTGCAGTGCACACAACAAGTATATTCCAGAAAGAGAGAGCACAAATACACAAAAGAGCAATGCAGAGGTTGCAGCTGATTTAGCACAGCTCAGGAAAGAATAAAAGAACTGGGCTGCACAGCCTTGCCAAGTCACGTTAGGTGAATCAGTGCCTTCATCTACCCTGCCACGAGTCTGGCATCTCGCACGAAGCCTCAACCATCTTCCTCTTAAGCTAGCAAAGAGTAAACTACCTCTTGTATAAAGTGTTGCTAGGAGCATTTATCCAACTGGCTCTACTAAGTAATGTGCACAGAGGTCAATGCAGTAAGACACATACAAATACACCTTAGAGCAAATAAAATGTAGGGTTGGATGTTCATTTGTAGTATACTGGGCACTATTAAGTTCATTTCCAAGTTTCCTAAACTTTTCAAAGCCAATTGTTTAACCTGATAGTCCTCAGGTTCTGTTTTTGACCCCACCTATTGTCAGTTTTTGCTTTATTTTAATATATCCTCTCTAATTTTCTTTTCAGCTAAGTACTGGTCCCCAAAAAGGCAGAAATTTCCCTTACAACAGCTATTATAGGATCTAATGTGGATTTTAAACCAGAATAGAGTTGCAGCCTGCATTCCAAAAGAAGTCCAGTGAGCCATGTGAAAACCATTGTTTGGGAGCAATTGGGGAGATAACTGCACTCCTGATTTAACTCCTTTATTATCCTCAGTGTACAAAACAAGTTGCTGCAGTAACATCATGATACTGAGAGCGCTGAAAAGAGCACAATACAAAATAGAAAGCTTAATCTACATTTCTGATAGAAGCTGTTTAGCAGCTTCAGCTCTACAACTGTGGCAGCTGCTGGTACAACTTTGCTGAATCTGGCCTCATGAAAACTCAGGTTTTGCACAGTGTGCAAACAAGAAATGCAAAATAAACAACCTTGCTCTTGGTAGAGCACTTAATTGAGATTACTGAGCCCCAAAATGAGAGCTACCAACAGTCTCTGAGTTGTGCAGCTTCTTCCTATCCCTGTTTTACTCTATTTCACTTAATTTCTCTTGGTTCTTCATACATAGAATCATAGAATCAGAGTAAGGGTTGGAAAGGACCTTAAGCTCATCCAGTTCCAACCCCCCTGCCATGGGCAGGGACACCTCACACTAAACCATGG
>JANRGW010041979.1:0-26970 GCA_024733675.1 Psilopsiagon aymara | reverse complement strand
AACACTGCCAGGGATGGAGCATTCACAACTTCCCTGGGCAACCCATTCCAGTGCCTCACCACCCTCACAGTTAAGAATTTCTTCCTCATATCCAATCTGCAGTTCTCCTGGGATTTGGGAGGTAATAACTTTTTATTTCTTGATTTCTGCATGGAAATACTGATCCACAGGGTGTTTCTGAGTTTCAGTTACCGTTAATTTGGAACTTAGAGACTCCCAAGGGTCAGACTGGGAAAGTAAAAAACGCACAGGAGAGTTTACAAGTGTTGGTGTTTAAAACCAGACCAAAAGCACACCCAGGAAGGGGGAGATGCCAGGCTCTCAGCTGGCTGCCTGAGAGGCGGGTCCTGCACCCGTGTGGGTGCTGGACCTGTGGAACTGGAGGAATACATCCCGCTGCCCAACCAGTGAGGACCTGCACACCACCAGTGCATTCACACTGGGGTTTACCAGCTCCAGGTGCAGCTGCCAACAGCCGGCTCTGCTTAGTGAGCAGACCTGCACCATAGCTTGGCTCTCTGCTTGGACTTTGGTTAGAAATGAAGTCAAGAAGGACATGGAGCTGTTGGAGCAAGTGCAGAGGAGGCCAAGAGGATGATCAGGAGTTGGAGCACCTCCTATATGGAGACAGGCTGAGAACACTGAGGCTGTTCAGCCTGGAGAAGAGAGGCTGCATGGAGACTTCAGAGCAGCTTCGAGTGTCTGAAGGGAGCTACAAGGATGCTGGAGAGGGGCTCTTTATCAAGGTTCAAACTTAAACAGGGGAAGTTCAGGTTGGATTTAGGAAGAAATTCTTTACTCTCAGACTGGGAGCAGATGGGTCTGTGCAGCACTGGCTCCTGTTACAGCTCTGCCATGGGCTCTCTTAGTCACCTTTGGGTCCTATATCCACCCTGAACTTCCCCTGTTTAAGTTTGAGCTCATCACCCCTTGTCCTATCACTAAGGTCCCTGATGTGAACTTAGCAATAGAACAGCAGTTGAGCATACTCATATTAGGAAGATACTGTTGAGAAGCAAGATACTGTGTCATTAGAGATTATCAATACGGGTCATATAAATGGATCAGAATTTTAATATTCATGTTGCTTCTTGATTCTCTCAAGAAAGGTGTTTTTCTCAGCCCCTAGGTGACCATTTGGGGCATTTGAGTCCCTTTATCAATGTATTTTAAGCATAATTAAGCCTTTTTGTAATTACATGATGCAAAAGAAATACACATTTCTATTTCCTGCTCCAACTCCTTGTGATTTTATCAGTCCAGAATGGCTTGCCTTTTCATGGCTTTTCATGGTTTGTCCTTGGTATTAGCACTGAAGAATGCATGGGAAAAGGCTCAGGTCACTGCACAAAAGCCTCTGCAGCCTTTGGGCATATGAACTCTTGCCTGATTTTCTAGCAAAGGGAAGGTTCTATCACTGCCTGATATCCACAGATGCTACCACCAACCAAGGCCACCTGAGTCCTCTTCCGTCACCTGATAAGGCCTGGGATGTTTTCAGGGGTGCTCACTTGTTTGTTAACTCACAAAAAATAATGGAGGGGGAGAGAGAGGGAAAGAGCCCTTTGCAGGAATCACATCCAAGAGGTTCTACTGGGTATGGCAGTACATATGATTGCAGCTTACCTTGCAATCAACCATAGATGGTAGTGACTTGCTGCAGACCTAAGATCTACCACCAATAATCCCACTACCTACAATCCTACAATCATATCCAGCACAAAAGAAATTGGACCTCTTGCCTGAAGGCTTTTGTACTCTTGGAGATCAACCAGCAGCAGTTCTACAGTGGATCATAGTTTAGATGCACTAATTCAAAAATCAACACCCTTTTTCTGGCTTAGCTTCTTCTAGTTTGGAAAGTGGTTATTGAGTTGAACCAACAAGGCATTTGCACTCCCAGATGCATGTGCTGAGATGAGAATTTGCTCCAGAATGCTTGCTATGGTGGACAGTCACACTCTTAGTTCAGATGTACTTACATAAATTCCTGATTGGCAGTTGTTTTCTAAGCTAACTTGTATTTCCTGTGCCCAGCCACTCTCTGTTATTGGTGTAGCAGTGTTTACATGCCACAAATAATGTCATACATCAATTGGAAACATTTGTCTGCAAATACCAGAGCACATATCTGCCACCTGCATAGCATGCTGCATTTTCTTCTCTACTGCATTAAGTTAATCATCATCTGCGTTGCAGTAAATTATCTAGGAACTGTCCTTGAGAGAATCTACTATAGGTTTAAATTAACCCATCCCCACAGGTAGTTATAGAATCACAGAATAATTTCAGTTGGAAGGGACCTTAAAGCTCATCAAATTCCAACCCCCCTGCGGTGAGCAGGGACACCATCAACTAGATCAGATTGCCCAGAACCACATCCAGCCTGGCCTGGAATGTCTCCAGGGATGGCACATCAGCTGGTTTCCTTGGCTGATGGTCTTGTCTTTCAGAAGACACCATCAAGTTGCAGACCGGCTGTTGTAGGATGATTACGTCTATATTTCTGTAGAGAATCCTGCGGAAGAAACTGGCCTTTGGGGATCTACTTCTTGTCCTGACTTCTACAGTAGCTTTAATTCTATATAAAATAATTTTCTGTATTTAATCAAGTTCCACAAGCTTTTATAGCAGTGCAATGATGCCGTGGTCTCCCACTTGAAAAGCACTCCTACTGAGGGTTCCTCTTTCCCTTTTCCCTTGTTCCCATAACAAGGGAAAGAGGAAAATGCAGATCTTCTGTTATACATGTACAGTAAGTGGATGGAGTTACATTCTCTTATTGGCCCAGAACATCCTTCAGGGAATCTCCAATCCAGATAAGGTTGGTGGGAAGATTGCTGCAATCTTGTCTCTGTGCAAATGTGCTTTGGTAACGATAAAGTTGCACCAGCACGGAGGGAGGAGGGAGGGGGGAGGCTTCCTGCATCCTCTCCGGCTTGGAGTGCTGCTTGGAGCAGTTTTGGTGTGGAAATCTCCCACCACCCTGAGCTGCCTACCCTCACTCATACCACGGCAGCCACACACGTGTGAGCAAGACAGCTCTGTGTAGTAACAGCTCAGCACTTTATGGCTGTGTGGTGAGGGATGGCTTTTTATAGGTACTCATTAAACTGTGGAAGGTGCCAGCAAAGCATGTGGGCTGTAACAACATCAGTGTGTTTGCTGAGCAGTGGCTTGTGCATATGGAGCAGTAGGAATGCAGAAAACTTAAAGGAAGTAATTAACCAAGTAAATCTTTGGAAACAGCATGTACCAATGATGATTTCATAGAGTAGTAGGTCTTTTCCCTTCCAGAACCCCCTGGTTTATATAGCCCCTGGGCACTGCAAGGGGAAGGTTGTAGAAGGTAAGCATCCTCAGTGGCCATCCAAGTGTAAGGGGCTAGGGAGGTGTTAAATGTCCAGGAAAGGCAGCTGGGGGTGAATCAAGCCTGAGCTCCAGCCCTAACCTTTAGGGCCAAATAAGTGAAACCAGGTGTGTATTGTGGAGTCACGGAGAAGATAAAGGGCCACGACTGGTGAAACTGCCTGGCTGTTGCCCAGAGTGGTGCTCTTTCTGTCCTCTGTAAAGGGTATCACTCCCACAACCTGCCCTCTCTACCAGGAGGTGCTCACTTAAGTAGCCAATTCCTGTGATGACTTTTTCACCCTATACTTAAACGCTATTAATGTAAAACTTCACACATACAGGCAGTTTCCCACTCTTTATGTTTCTAGTTGAATTCTTTCAGCCTCCCAGTGTTGTGATCAATGTCTCTGGTGTGTTTTTCTGCAGCGCTTGCATCTTAGCGAAGATGTGGCTGGGGCAACTTTTATGGCCGCAGGAAGCTCTGCTCCTGAGTTGTTTACATCTGTCATAGGTAACTAAATGCTGCTGCTTCTTGAAACCTCCATATTTCCATGCCTGTTTTTTGGGAGTTGAAATGAGATTGCTGAGTGCCTGTACCATTCATTTATAATCCCTGGACCTTCCCTCTTGAGCACACATAGGATTAATTGTGGGGAATCCTCACTAGTTGAAGTGGGTCTGAAAAGGTGAGACATTATCCCACAGCAGGGCTGCCTTGGAAATGGTTTGATGTGACCCTGTCAAACCATGGCCAGCAAGGAGGTCACTATAACTGTCTGTTAATATCCCCCTCTGTAGCATAACCAACCTGCATATGCAGCCTTGCTCCTCCTGTCCCTTGTCCTGTGCTGTTTGCCACACCGTCCCAGGGCATAGCATGAAAAGATGCACCTCCAGCCTCCTGGGCTGGCATCCAGGTGAACTCCTTGTGTTCTATTATCTCCACTCCGGTTAGTCTTCTAACACTGCTTCCCTTTTGAAAACTCAGACTGGGGAGGAGGAGAGGGTTTGGGATGCTTTTTCACAGCAACAGGTTGATCAGAGCATCACACTACCATAGCAACTGTCTGCTTATGGGAAGTGTTGTGGGATTCAGCAGTCCTGAAGTGTGTGAAACCTGGGAAACTCCTGTGGACCTTCAACAGCCCTGAGCTACAAGGGGACTGCAGTCATCTGCAGCAAAGTGATGCTCTATGTATGTATATATATATATATATATGCTACCTGGTGCAAGGGAAGAGTGTTCTTGCAGTTTTACTCACCCCCATCTCTGTTGGTACGTGATCATCAAAGCAGCAATTGGGAGATTAAGGTGGGCACTGCAACATTGAGAATTACTCAGCTTAGATACTTTCTCTAGAAGATAACTCTAGTTTAGTCACAGCTATCAGATGCAGAGCACAAGTTGATTCAGTCAAAGCTGCATGCTCTGCAGAGAGGTCTGATTACACGCAAAGCCTTAAGATGTAGGAATTTAAATTGGATCAAGTTTGGGTTGTATTCCAGTTAAGGATAGTGCAATAGCAAGGTGAAAATAAAACCAGGTTCAGTCAGGCAGCTTAGAGAAGTCTTAATGGTCTGGTCATTATCTGGCTGTGAAATCCAGCAGATACTGTGGAGTGTCCCTTGGTGCCTGACTGCTTCTGGGGAACATGTTTCTGAGAAAGGATAAAGTGGTAAAAAATATCTAAACTATGCTGGAACCTTAAAAGCAAGTGATGAGTTTAAGCAGACTGACAGCAAGTGGGAGATGGAGTGTTATTTTTAGGCTGAGTTCTTAAGGAAAGAATTTTGTGCAGCACCATGATGCATGTATCTGTCAGTTTGTCACCCCCACCGTTAACCTCAATGGCCAATTTTAACCAAATTTGACAGAAGAGCTCTGAAAGGAGCTTAAAACACAGTACCATAACTCATCCTGAGAGGCAACATTCAACTTGTAAGTAGCTAATGGCCAGGCATCTCTGAATCAGCTCCAGCTCAAGCTTCTACTTGCCTATTGAAGCCAGTGGGGATGGGGATATGGGGGAGAGCAGACTATCACTGAGGGAGTGTTGTATGGGAGATGGCTTCCTGAAGATTTGTGTCTGACCAGCTGCTCCATGGAGCTTACTGTCTTCTGTGATGTGTGCTTCCATAATGTCAGATCAGAAGACCAGGAGGTTGATGACTGAGACATGTCTAAGGTATTTGTTTCCATTAGACAATCTATCCAAGTCCCCTCAGAAAGCAAGTTCTGGCACCTTTATTCACCCTAGTACCTTTCTCTGCAAGTTGCCTTATTAAATACGAGAACGAGTGGCAGAACTGGTACGTGCCTTTAGAATCATTAATGGGGGGTGAGGGCTGCAATTTTCTGTGCAAATTTTGCGGAAAAATTCTGCTCTTCCCAATTCACACAGTTTGCCTTGAACTTGTTTTTCAGGTGTTTTTATCACAAAAGGAGACGTAGGTGTTGGAACCATCGTAGGCTCGGCTGTGTTCAACATTCTCTGTATTATTGGCGTGTGTGGGCTTTTTGCAGGACAGGTAAGAGCATTTAACAGTTCCTACCAGCTCTTGCTTCATCCTGTGCCTCGGCTGTACTGTGAATCAGCTGCCTGGTTCACAGCCTTGCCACACATTTCTCTGGCTTTGTTCTTTTTAATAGGCCCTACACTATTCCTCTGCATTTTCCAAATGAAAAGCAGAACAGCAAATGTCAACTCAGGCATTTTGAGCTACCCAAGATGTGTGGGTGGTCAAAGGAATGAAAGTTGGTTATTTAACACCTCCTCTTGGTAGCTATTGAAGAACGCATTGTGACATTTGTATCTGCTTCTTTTAGACCAGAGGAGCCAGGAAATGTCTGGGCCTCTGGCTGGTTAAAGTGTACTTCAGTGCGCCATGCAAGATACCTCTGGAAGAATAATGACACTTCTGGAGAGCCACTACAATGCTGCCTTTGTGCAAGATCATTTCAGATACACGTGCTGAGCTGGCACACTGTTGTTGGTGACTGGTGTGAGTTACGAAGTTGGATGAGAAAGATGTAGTTTATCTCATTAATTATATCCAGAATCACAGAATGCTTTACTTGGGAGGGGACCTCTGGAGGTCTCTGATTCCCCAGCTCAAAGCAGGGCTGATTTCAGTGTTGGATCAGGTTGCTCAGGGCCTTATCCAGTCAGGTTTTGAATACTTCCAAGGATGCCAAAACTTTTTTCCTCACTAGCAGTAAAGCTATCTGTTCTTAGTATAATTTCTGACTGTTTTCCAGTGTGTCAAACTGCTTATGACAACACAAGCTATTCATCTGAAATTAAAGTAATTAAGCTGTGAGAGCTAAGCTGCTGTCTGAATTGTAGACATGATTGACTGTATAATTAAATATCTGAATCTGCATTCACCTTAGCACTTGCCAACATGCCCAGTATTCCTGCAATCTGACAGGATGTTCTTTGAAATGTTATTGTGCAGACATACCTGTAACAAGGAGAAGCTGGATAACATCACGGATACAGGGCAGTAGGTTAACTAGCTCTGGAAGGACTTAAGAGAAGGGCCCTCTATAATCTGGTCAGTATGAGTAAGCATGCAGAGAGATTTGGCTTTCCTGGGAAAGTTCATAGTCCAATTTTATTTGCAAGAGCAATGGGCTCTGTCAGGATGAAGGTAGGTGAACATTTTCACTATGGGGAAGCTTCAGAAAAAGCCCACAAAGTACTCTTTAGCACCTAAGCTCCCTTGATTTCTGTGGAAGCTACACAGGCTCAATGTGCTAGTGGTTCTACTGTAACTCTTACTATGAAAGCCCAGTTGATCCAGGCCAATTTTTAATTGCCAAAGCTTTCTCAGGGCATGAAGCTGTGTTCCCCAGAGGTGTTCTTCTGTATTGAGTAGGACATTTTGCTCAGGTTGCTTTTTTCATGCAAATGAAGATTATTAACTGTTTAGCATGGTGGCAGAGAAGCTGATTCTTGATTTTCACTCCCCGCAGTATTGATTGCATGCTTCAGACCTGCTAAAAATGTAGCTACAAATCACAGCTTTCAGTGGAAAAGGCTTGCAAGTGTTTAGGGGTTGATGGAGAATGTCAGTCTTCTGGTGAGACCATTTACAGGTGCGACATGTTTGTTCCTAAGGAATGTAACACAGCTGAGATGCTCTTGTAAATGCCTTCATCCTTCCAGGTGTGGTAGCTTTCAGAAGCTCACAGTGGGGATTGGCTGCTGTAGTCATCCTAAGATTAGTCTGTGAGTCTCTTGAGCCAAGAATTGAGATTTCAATTGTCTTGTCCCAGTTTTGTTTTCCCTGACTCTGCTGGTGATTTGGATGTGGTTCTGTCAAGTCACTTAATGTCTATTCACTGAAGTTTAACCCACAGAGGGTGAGTGAAAACTGGAATGATTAACATGACTGTATGGAATCATCATTTAAATGAGCAAGTAAGAAACCTCAGTTTAATTCATTCCAATATTCTAGATAAATCTCCATTTTGGTTTGTGCTTTTCATTTTTTCCCTCTCCCAACCCTTCACCAAAAAGTCATTCACTTTTACTTACGTGATTTCTCTTCTTGTTTTGTGTTAGTATTAATAGGAATTTGGTTTTATTATCAGTAATGTCTCTATAGATGCGCTAACATAGGTGCTAAATTTAGTTGGTGTTTGGATACTAGTTCTGCTGGGGCCCTGGCCCTCAGGTTGAAGTTGCCTTGTGCTGGGATAGGTGAGCCTGGAGGCAGTCCATCGGTCCAAGGTGCTGGCTCTGCTCCTGCTCACAGACGGGTTTTCTGTGGTTTTCTCTTCTGACCTCAGACATGCAGGGTCAGCAGCTGGAGTCCTCTTGTTTCAGATAAGACCAGTGAGTCAATGAGCAGGGGTTTACCAGGCAAGCTTTGCTGTCTTGTGAGTTTCTCCCAAGTCTGCTCAGGACACAGACCTGTTTTCTGCCTTGGAAAGCAAGGTTCAGGCATCTTGGTTTGAGGCTGGAAGGATTTTGGGTTTGTCAGGTAGGAGAAAAGAGGCAGAGAATTAAGCCCATGCCTGTGGCAGTTTAAACCCACTGATGTTCATGTGGAATTTGTGTTCATCAGAACTTGTCACTAAAAGTGTGGCTGTCAGGAGGTGGCTGCTGCAGATTGCCAGGTGGGACAGGGAGGGTCGGTGCCCTGTTCCCCTTCTGCTTGTCACACGGGATGCCTCTGGCAGGGGAGAGACAATTCCTAGATGATCACAGCACCCATTTCCATAAGGGGATTTGCAGAGGGGGTGCAGGTGGTCTCACCCTTGCTTCCCTGTAACACGTGCCAGCAGCAGCAGCAGTTTCTAGCAGGAGTGTTCATGTGTGGATGAGAGCAGTTTGCAGCTGTAGTTGTGGCCACGTGCTGGGATCTCACTGGCTGGCAAGTTCCCCTTTGGATGCCGGATTGCTTGGAGGTACCAGCAGTCCAGGAGGTGGGTGTGGAGCAGCACTCAGTAAGCCATAACCCTGTGTCAGGGCTGCTTCATTCCCTCCTGGAGTGCTCAGCTCAGACGCAGGGGAGGAAGTGTCCCTGTGATGGGGGTTTTGGGGCACTGCAGCATGCTTGGGTGTGCTGTATTGCTGCTGGGCTGGGAAGCCCGCCACTCAGACCACAGGGCACTTCTGCAGCCTTGCCATAAGCATTCTTTATTGTTGTAGAACTGTTCAGTGTCATGAAAAAGCTTTTTTTGTTGGGGTTTTCTCTGTTTGGTTTTGTTGTGGTTTTAATTGGGGAAAAGGTTGCATTACAAACCACTGACCAGCTCTGTCCAGTATAGGTTTTGTTTTTAAATTAGGCTGTAGTATGTGTGTGCTACATTGGATGTGCTGTGCTTTGGCTTAAGAAAATATTGGATTTGGCTACATGCACACAAACCCACAGCCCCAAAAAGCTGGATTGCATTTATTTGAACACCAACTCAAACTGATTATTTTTCTAAGCCTTTAATGGCTGTTTTGTGCACACTTCTCAGAATAAATCAGAATAGACATCCCGTTGCTGGAACTGGGGAAGGAAAGTGTGATGCCCACACCTCTTTACGACACTACACAGCTAAAAACTGCAATGAAAGAGCATTATTAAGGTTGAAAGTCAAATGCTGAAAAGTTAGGAAATAACAGAATTAAGGTTCCTTGTGCAACCTTAATTTGCCCCCTTGGTGTGTTCACATTATTACAGAGTCTTTAATTATAGGCTCCCCTGCTGGTTTCCCCACAGGGTCCCTCCCACCCTCAGAGCACAGAATGGACTTTGCTCACTTAATGAGCAGCTTTTCATTATGTAGTTTCTCTTCATTGTTCAGTGTGTGTCCTTCTGCCTTATTTACCCAGCTCTGATCACGCCCTCTTCCAGAGGCAGAGTTATTAATTTCCTCTTGAACTTGTGCCGATCTCTATTGTATCTGAGCAGTTGATGAACAATTAATTAATTTCCACAAAACCTCTGTGAGATGAAAGGATGTTTTAAAGATGGGGAAACAAAGCACAGAGATTAAATACAAAAGAATAACTTGTCATTTTAGAGGCCAATTAGAGCTGGCAGGGGCCTGTTTTTCCCCTAAATGCACAGTGTTCTGCAGCATGCTTTTTGTTCAGAGGGCAGCTGCCTCTGGCTCCAGATGCTTTTCCCTCTCAGCACTGCACAAAGTTTTTTATGCTGGGCTGACTTTGGTTTAAGTGGCCACCTCAATGCCCATACAGCCCAGCTCTCCTTGGGAGCATTCAGCTGCTTTAGCAGGACGAGCCCTTTTTCTTCCTAGGTCCCAGCTCATGTTCCACCTTCTGCAAGGGGACACACAAGACATCTCTGTCACAATGAGCCCTGGCTTCATCCCTAGGACCATTCTTCACTTGAATTAAGCAAGTGACTTAACTACTTCATCCTCTAGCATTTAGTGCTTGCTTTTGCTAGTGTGATGATGTTCCTTCTAAGCACTCAGATGCTCCTGGTTTCTTTCCATTTGATCTGTGCCCCAGACCTCTCTCATCCGTCCCCCATTTCTTGAGACGTGAGAGAAAAGCTTTCTCTGGACAGATTTTCTCCCCAGATCATGGATCCACCCCATAGCTGTCTCTCAAGCATCCAGCTTTCCACCAGTCTCGATTCTGTATTTCCACCAGAGGTCTAGATCCAACAGCTCAGACTCGGTGTGCCCCACGGGCAGTGATGCTGGCAACACATCTGCCCTTACTCTGCCCTTGGCTGGAGGACCTCCCTACCCCTGCTTTGTAATCCCAGCAGAGACACAGCCATTGCAAGAGGTTTCCTTGTGGACACGTCTCTGAAGTTGCTCAAAGGCCTGTCACACAGCTCCCTTTTACCCAGAATGGCAAGTGTGAAATGGGAAGCTCTCCTTGCCCCACACACACATCGGGTCTCAGGTAATGCTGCATCTCGATGCAACACACTCTTGTGCTGCTCGTCACCTCTGCATTTGGAATGGGAGGTTTTCTATCTTCTGGTTGTGCTGGAAACAGGTGTTGGGAGCTGTGGGGGTCTGAGCTGCACTGCCTGTGGGCTCCCACATGGGGTTTGCTGGTCAGCCACTGAGCCCTGCCTGTCTTTGCCCTGGCTTATGTGGGAAGATGCTGCAGGGAGCTGGTGCTATGAAAAGGGGGAAAGTGCTTAGTGCTGAGCAGTCAGCCTGAAGTAGCTCAGGAGCAAGCTGGGAGAAACTCTCAATCAAGGCAGTAATTAGAAAAGCTTTCACTTCATTTATGTATGTATTTAATTTTGAAAGTTTAAGGAATTCATCACCTTGGTTGCCGCAGTCCTGCAAGTTGCAGCCAAACTCATTTCTGCAGACAGAGCTCCTCGCATGATGGGTGTCTGAAAGCCACACAACTTGTTCATACCATCTGCTGTTAAGCCTCACTTTTGGGGGTTCCAAATATCCGTGGTAGTGTTGTAATGCTCCTGAAGAGCTGCCCTCATATTAAAAAAAACAACTGATGCAGATGAAAATCAGCTTCAGTGCATCGTTGTGCTCCTTTTTCCTTTGTCTCCCAGCCAGAAAAGGACAAAGTTGGGCTGGAAACTGGATTGGTTTGGATGTCAACAGACTGGATCGATTAACCATGTGACTGTTGTGTGCCAGCCCAGAGCTGAAGTTGTGTTACAAACTCTGGGGAAGGATTAACAAATGCAAGCAAGCAAAATTGATTTAAACAACCATAAAGACATTCTGTTAGTGTTAAGTATTATAACGCCCTTGTGTCCCTTAGTTGTTAAACAGTGCTGAAAATTGGAAGAAGTTTCAGATCCAGTGTAAGTCAGAGGCACCCCTACCCATCAGACCCTTACAAGCTGGTGGGGTTCTCACTGATTGCAAAACCAAGGTGGTTCTAGATTATGTAAAAGCTCTTTGTGCCAAGACGTGTTGCTACAAAGTAGAAATGTGTGTTTCAGTAGCCTGAAAGAGACTTGGTTTTCAATTCAGTTGGTGCTGATGACACTTTGGGAGTTGCCAGTGAGGATTCTGGGCTGGAAGGAGTTTTTAGGTTTTTGCCTTTCTGTCTTTTTTCACTGACGTGAGCAATGAAATCTCCTGAGGTTATGATCCTTGGCACAGGAGGAGCAGTGCTGTCAGAGTGACGGTCGATCCAGGTTGCCTGTGTTGCTGATGGCCAAACCACCTGTGAAGGCTGGATTTTCTAAACTAGCCCAGATCTCTTTAAAGTATCTTAAACTGGGTCTCTGGAAGCTGAAGAACTCACCCTCTGATGTGTTTTAAAATCTCTGACCAAGGCTTATTTAGAGAGATATGTAACATTTACCGTTCTGAATGGCTGGGTGCATCCCACTTGGTTGTGGCACTGAGCCTTAGCATCCTCCTTTCTTCTTGCATCCTGTTTCAGTATTCTGCTGATGTCTTATTGCATGCACACTAAGGAAGATTTGCCTTATTTCATCCAGGCAGTAGGTGCAATTTTTAAGGCACAGATGTAGTATATGAAATATGCAAAGAATGGTCATAATTTCCCAAATGCTGATGTAGAGCAGGTGGGATGTGTGTTTCATCACTTGTCCGTAGGCCTGTGACACTAATTCTCTCAATTGTACAGCTAATTCATATAACCCAAAGATTGTTTATTTAGCTGCTGTTCCTGCTTTGCTTTGTACTGGCAAAGAGAGGGTGTGAGAAAGGAAGAGAATGTTGCAAGAGGTGAAATGGTAGTAGATGCAGCCCTTCAAACCTATGTTCAGCAGCACTTTCTGGGGCTGCATGCTTGAAAGCAGGGATGGGATACAGGCGTGGGATCCGCAGTCTGTGTCGTGATGGATTGTGTCAGCCTATTTCTGTGACACTGAAACAACGGTGCATGGGGAGCTCAACCTTAGCCAGGGTCCCCCCCAAGCCTCGGTTGCTCTGTCCTGGCTTCCCTCACTCGTGTTTGTGCTTCACAGTTTCTCCCCTCCTTCCACTGCCCTCTCATCGTCCTTGGCAGCAGGGATGTGCAGTTCTCGGAAGCTTTCAGTGCTTGCTTAATTCAGCTCTCATTCAAGCCAGCACAAGCAGAGTTTGTTCAGTTCTGGAAATACCCCAGTCTAGACTCTCCTCTTTTTTGCAGCTCTGCTGCTCTCTCCTGCATGTCATCCAGTCCTCCTCTGTCCTCAGGCAGCACTAAACTCTGCAGCCTTTTTCCATGGTGCATAAGAGAGTGATGGATGAGGTTAGTGAAAGGTGCTTAAGTGAAAGCAGCATAACTATGAGTTGCAAGTCACTCTGGCATTAAACAGCGGTTTTTAATCTGCGCATCTTAATTTGCTAGTTACCAACTGACTGCTGTTTTCCAGTTGAGTTCTAGTTTTCCCATTTCACCTTTCCCCAGAACAAGCCAGCCTGCTCTGGGTGGGGCAGGGGACCATGGATGCTGAATTATGCCCAAAATGTTCTTGTTTTTTTTAGAGGCTATTCCAGTTACTTCTTCTGTCAAAGAGTCTCATGGATGGCCAGGCATCATTCCTCAATACGCTGGAGTAAAAAAGGACTACACTGACCATCTGAGCTGCCTCATGCTCCAGTGCTATTCTTTTACCTGAGGAAATAAGCTAAATTGAGAAGGCTGTCCTGTGCCCGACTCACAGTAAACCCTTGTGTAAGCTGAGGAGCCCTCTCAAAATCATCAGTTGATGTGCACTTAGTTTTAATCTCATTGTGAAAGTATACCTAAGAGTTTTACTGGAGCTGCAGTTCCATTTCCTCAGGTAAGGAAAGGGAACAGAGATTTAATAACCAGGTAGTACATTGTTTATTTGAAGAGACTGGGACTTCTGTAATCTATTTTTACTCTAGTTTTGTCATACAGATATCCTGCGTGTATCCTTATCTTTTAAGCTCTAGTTTCACTGACAGCTTGGACTGAACTCATTACCGACCTTTGGCTTTATGATTGTGTTCATGGCTTTTTTCTTTCCTTCTCTTGGATTGAGGAGTTTGGGCAAAGGAGAGCTGTGATGTTGGGATTTTTATTCATGGGTCTGTGACCATCGGTGGAAAACATGTAAAACTGCAGCGAAGTAGTGTGAGGAGAACTTAATGTGAAGTGCTGGAACTGTATTCTGCTGTCATAGACTGTGGTACAATGGGGTTTTGTGCTGTTTTAGTGACTGCAGGCCTTCTGTTTCACTGATAGAAGTGAAAGCCAGAAAGGGACACATTAATAAGCCAAACAAGGGTCCAGCACTGAGACTTCCACTGAAGACAGAATTTGTCCAGAAGTCAAAGCTGTGGTTTGGATGGGAACATAGAACCACTGGCACAGCCATGTGTACGTGAAACCCCAGGTACTGGAAGAGCAGTGGGTGGGTGCTTCCCGCTGTCCCACAGGAAGTCAGGCAGGAAGAAAGCAGCGTAGACTGCAGATAGGGCAGAAAGCTGTTTTGGAGTTTCAGGACAGAGAAGTATCAGTTAATATGGAGGTGCTGCCCAAGGGTCCTCTGAGAGGCTGCAGCCTGTCTGTATAAAGTCCTTGCACAGTCCCAGGATTAGGAGAGTGCTCCCTGCTGCAGGAGCAGTAAGTAGAGCTGCAGCCTCAGCTCCCTTCCCTGCTGCTGCTTGGGCAGGCAGCTGAATGGGCTCCTCTCCCTCTTTTGTCCTTCTCTGTGTTTTATGAGAGCTATTGAGGAGGATGTTCACCCACTGTAAAAGCAGCAGAGTGCTCCTTTTCCCTGAGGTTTTCCTGCTGGAATGTTTGGCACTGGCAGACAACAGAGCAACTCTGAGTGACAGCACAAGTTAGATTCCTTTCCAGCTGCCCCTTTAACACAGGTGGTGTTATCTTGGGAGTTGAGGACTTGCGGATTTATAGCAAATTTTTAACCAGTGAGTGAGCAGACATGGTTTGTGTTAACTAGAAAACATTAAAAAGTGTCTTTGTCCTGTTCCTTGTGAGTGTCTTATCTTGTCTCCATGATGCTGCTACATAGCAGCATCCTGTGTGTGGTGAATAAGCTCTGTCAGGGGTACCAGTTACACTGTAAACCTTTTTGTCTCCTTTTGAAGAGGTCTCATGAACTCTGCAAGGCTTTTGTCTTCTGGTTTGTGGTGCCAGGCACCTGGCATCTGCATCTAAGTCAAACCAGAAAGCTCACAGTGAGGTTGGTGAGGTAGGACCTACTGATGGGGGTTTTTACCTCATAATGTCCTTGTTGCTGTTGTGGTAGCACCTGCAGCCCCTGTCATGAATTAAAACTCCATGGTTCTGTGTGTTATGCAAATACAGAGCCAGAACACAGAGCTCTTGGACCTAACAGCTTCTGACCAGAGGGTATGGTGAGAGACAGCAGGAGGGTCAGAGTGGGAGAGAGGGAGGCATGAGGAGACCAAGATGGGGCAGCGATGTGGGACACAGCAAGCTGCATCAACCTCAACACATGGTGGGTGATATATGGGCTGTGTGGGCACTGGAAGGACTTGGCACTGGTGAAGTGTTTACAGGAAGCTCCTCTCAGGCCAAGAACAGCATGACAGTACTCACAGAAGACTCTTTTCTTCAGGAAGATGCAATGGGGACTGGTGTGATGGACAGATCAGGTGCCAGGATTGCTGTCTGGATGGTGAATGATCCAGGACTGCTCCAGCCATCACAGATGTTGCTGTGATTGTTTTATATTAGCATTTTGAAACCTTCACAGAGTTACATTCAGTAGTAGGATACAAAGGGGGGGAGGCATCCAAAGTTGGAAATGGATTCTTGTCAGCATCAAAATAAGTCTAGTTCCTCATCACCATTAAACACCATTACTGTTTGAAGTCAGGTTTTCTCTCTCGCAGTTCACACACAGATCAGTACTGTGGACTTACCATTGGTAGGATTTTTTCTTAAATCATTTGTAGTGTAAAAGCAAGAGAAATCACAACATCTGTTTATATGTCTGGCAAGGCCAGTCTGAGGAGACTGGGAAATGTTTACTCTCTGTACACCTTTCTGTACCACTGCCCTTGAATCCTGCTGCAAGTCCTGCACGGAATTGCAGGCAGTGTCTGTAAATGCAGATCTTTGGGGTCCTGCTGCCTTGGCTCTGCGGGAATCTGAGCTAAAAAGACATGCTGATCTGAATAACTCATGGCAATTATGAGTACCAGTTGAGCAGGGAAATATTTTTGGCTTTGTCCTGAGGTCTGGAGAGTGTCCACTGTTTCCATTCTGAGAATGTCACAGAGACAGATTGCTGCCGCAGTAATGAAAAGATCAAGAGCTGCTTAAAAAAAGCAAATATTCTTGGGGAAATAATGAGAATAAATTGAGCTGGTCCACAATGTATGAACCGGGAGCTGGAGCAACGGCTGAACTCTGGAGAGGATGGCTAACCAGTGGTAAAATTAGGGGGCTGGTAATTGGAAGGAAGCTTTCCTCTCAGTGAGTCCATTAGATCAGAGCTGCTTAGCAATTACTGGCTTAGAAAGAAATGGATTTCAAGGCCTGGAGTTTTTTGAGCCCAACCTGTGTTCGTATTTTATGTTTTGCTGAACTTCAGTTGGGAAGGTGTTCAGTGTTGGTCAGAGCCCTGAGCAAGCCTGGTGTCTTTGCCAGGAGGTGCATGGGAAAGGTTATGCTCAGGGCACTGAGCTGGATACTGGCAGTGTCCTGGGACACTGGGACAGCCATGACCCCTGCAAGCAGGAGACACATACTGCATGCTGGGTCAGCACCATAAGGTACAGGAGGGAGCCCTGCCATGTGCTCCGGGTGTTTCAGTCCAGGACATCCTGCTGTGCTCTGTCCCACACAGGAGCCTGTCGCTGATGCTGACTGCTGGATGGCTTTCCAGGCAGGCTGCGGCAGCGGCTTTCCATGCAGGAGTCTCACCTGTCTCCAGTCTCACCTGTTGCAGCGTGGTTGGGGATGGTGGGAGGGAGCGTGGAACCAAGCGCTTTTGCTGCGCTGTCATGAAACAGTGCCTTGTGCCTTGCTGGGCACTTGGCAGCCGTCTTGCCTGTCCTTCCCCGGGGCCATCTGAACCCCAGCAGGATCTTTCCCTTCCCTGTGGCTCCTTGCGCCTCTGCAGCTCTCTGAGCCCAGCTCCTCACAAAACAGCCAGAGGGGTTTGGGCTTTGCCCTCAGTGATGGTTCTGCTCCTGCCAAGGACCAGGCGAGAAAGTGGGAATAAGTGTGATTGACTCTCAAGCTCATGGCTGAGTCTGGCAGATGACCACTGCGGGAGCAGCAAGACTGGGGGGAGGATACCTGTGATCTCTGCTGTGTTTGATTTGCAGCTAATGATTATTAGCTTCTGATTGACCGATTTGCTCATTGCGGGTAGGATTTAATAATGCATAAAACAAGGGAAGTGTTGTGAAAATGAGCTTGTGGGTCCTGATGGTCAGGCATTCCTCTCTTTGCACAAACCGCTGGAAGATGGTAGCAATTATCTCAGGAAATTCCTTTGTGCCTTATAGCTTCATAGCAATTGCTATAGGACTGATACGCTGAAAAGTGAAAGTGCATGCAGGATATTAAGCATACAGTTGCTATTTCCCACCTTCTGTTTGGTCATGACATTCAAAACATCACCAGGGCTGCAGCTGCTGAATCACAGGCACCCCCTTTAGCTCTCTCTTTGCAGTTTTTTGGCTGATTCTATGTCTGAATTATGGAGTGGGTTGCAGTGTCGCCAGAAGCTCACCACCCTCTAAGCCATACCAAGTGCTGGGTATGGGATTTCTAGCCCATGCCTCTTAGCTCAGGCAGAACCCTGTGTTTTGCTGTGGGAACGATGCTGATGAAAGTGGAGCCAAGGTCAACCACCAACTCCAGGCCTGGACCAATTCACAAAGGCTGAGAGACTTGCCTGCCATAGCCTGGCACATGGGAGCAACGCCTTAACTGCACATATATCCATGCACAGACACACGCAGGGCCTGAGGAGCGGGACCAGGAGTGAGCCAGGCCGTATCATGACACCATCCCTGTGGTGGGCCGCAGCCAGAATGGCTGGTGCTGGTCTCTGTAATGATGAAGGGCTTCGAGGAACTGCCCCAGAGGTTTTGATGGCATTCCAAAAAAAAGCTCCATGATTTTTAGTGCCACAATTTGTAGGAAGTGTAAGAATCCCTTCGAGTCTCTAACTCACACACATATCTCTCTAACTGCAGTGACCTTTCAGATTTGCAGGAACCTGTATTCGGCCGAAGAAAAGGCAGTGGAACCTATTAAATTGTACCAGAGCATGGTGAGGTGGGTTTTCTTCTGATTTCTACCCAGCACTGACACAGATGACAAACTCCGCAATTAAATAACTTGAATTTTGCAAGTGAAGCCCAGTTCTATAGCATAAATGTTCTATAACATAGCAGGCTCTGTCCTTGTAGGCAGGTTTTGCTGTATCTGATCAAGTAATTTCCCTCTCTCCCACGTACCTGATGGAGAAAATGTCTTGGTCGTTTCATGAAAGATATTTTAATTTTCTGCTTGGCGTGACTGAGCAGCTGTGACTGGAGGATGAGTTGTTTGGATTTGCATAAGATCATTAAGATCCAGTAATGATGTTTATTGCTGAGATAGCTGCCATTTATATTCATGCAAAGCAAGTAAAATTAAACCTCAGATGGTATCACTGTTATTACCAATGCAGTTAATGACAACAAAGCCCATCAGTAAGTGGAGATTTCACGGTGGATTGTAGGTAATTCTCTTTCCGAATCTCTGGGCCTGCCAGAGTGGTGGTAGGCTGTCTGAGCCCAGTAGGCTCTCTTCCAAGGAATGCTGATGGGGTTGTTACTGGTGTCATGTTTGGACAGAGGAGGACTGAGATCCACACAGTACTAAGCAGCATCACTACCACATTCTGAGACTATGCCTGTGTTTTGTCCAAATGGGTGAACAGCAAAATATGTATGTGCCATGAAGCTTCTCCCTCACTAGATCTCTTCAGGTGTGGCTCAGATACTTCAGTTGATCGGCTCTGCTGTGACCAGTCTGTCTTCAGTGGGTTGAAGCAGTGTTGGGTTTGGTTGCTGGGAGGTAAAACCAGGGCTTTGCTGGGGACTGAATTCTGCAGTCCATGAGGATGTGAAGTGCTTCTGAGTTTCATCTTCCCACCCTCTTCAGTATGAGAGCTGGTACATGAGGTAGAGCCCTTTTCATTGTTTTTATCATTCCAAATGCATAAGACATGTATTAGCTGCAGACTACTGCCAGCCTGATTGCCCTGAAAACCCGTCCCCAGGCTCCACCCAAGTTCACTACTTACTGTACTGCTGCAAAGCAGTTACTTATCTTACTTTGACATGAGATCCTATTGTATTATCACAGGGCTAATCTGGAGTTGTGCTTAACAGTAATGTCAGGACAACACCACCTTCTGGAGGGGACTCCACCAGGCTTGAAGAGCCATCCCTGGGCTCTGAGGATCACTCCTGCAAACCAGGAGTAGCATGTGAGGAGATTCCCAATGTGTGTCTTGCTGCAGCTGACTGGAGAGGCTAATACAACACAGGCCTGGCTGGTTGTGAGGTTACAGGGTGCCTGCAAGGTGTCACAGTGAGCAAGAGTTTTGTCAGTCAGCGCAGAGGAGCATTCAAAAATCAGATCCTAGCCTCTGTTGGGGTGGTGTAAGAGCTTCACTAACTGCGTCCGCATCAGAGAAGGACAGCATGAAGACTGATCCAGATCCTTCGCTTCTGGATGTCCTTTGACAAGCCCTTAATGAGAACTTGAATGTATGGAATGAAGACTTGAGGGAGCAGTATCTGCTGTGAAAGCATTCAGCTGCCTGCCTGCTCCTCTCTTCCCCAGCCTAGGAGAGCCTGGCAGTGGTACCTAGTCCCTTGGCTTCCTGTCTCTGAGGAGCAGGAAAGACAGCAGCAGGGAAATGGGTCTTCTGTGTTTGCTGCCTACTCTCTTAACCTGTCCTGTAGCTTTGCCACTTAAGGCTGGCTCAGTTTGCATTCATCTTTCAGGCTGTAGCTGACTATTAAAAGAAAAAAATGCTTCTCCAGAAAAGAGCTTTGTGGCTTCAGCATAGCCTCATTCAAACCGTGTGGAGTAAGATTCCAGACTGGTGATTAATTTGGAAACACCCTTGGACCCCAGAGCTGGACAGAAGGCCCACCCAAGATAGTGACCATGGTCAGTCACTAAGGACCACTTGGTTGTGATACAGTGCTGTAGGAGATATGCCTGTGTTAAAACTCTGTCTAATGAATTAGAGAAGTTCTATCATGTCCCTTTAAAACTCATGAGACATGGTCATCTTTGTCCAAAAACACATTCTGCTGAATGGCAGTCTCTCTCTAAAGATCTAACATCAGTGAAGCAAACTGCTCTCGAGGAGCCAACACTGCACATCAGCTGGGTGGGAGATGCATCAGCTGTGAGGCACTAAGTGGTGGGTTCACTGTCAATACATCTCTGTTGATCTCTGTAAACTCTTAAAGCTAATCACTACAGGGATTGACCTTAATTCTTTGACACCCTTGCCCAAGCATTCCCATCTCTCCACATTAACGAATTAAGTTATTAGCTCTTAATTCCTGAAAATCCAGACCTCTGTTCCAGAGGGTAACAGAGAAACAAGATTAGGAAGATTGCTTCCAAAGCCTAGCATTTCCTGGCAGCATTCATAGCTGATCACAACAGGCCATGAGAGGAGGAAAAGCTCTGGAACAGTTAAGAGTGAGAAAGATCCCTGAAGAACCTGGATGTACTTAGGCAACGTTCAGAATGTTTCCCCTGGAAAGTTGAGCAGAGAAAATATCCAGCAGTCCATTTCCCTGTGGACTGCCTCATGCCTTTGCTAGCAGCAGCAGCACAAATGTCTTTACAAGGGTAACAGCAGCCATGTTCTGCTTCACATGCTTTATCTCAGGCCCATCACCATAATGGGGAGAGCAAGTGAGTATCAGGCTTCAAAACAGCCAGCTGTCATGTGGCCATGACAGAGGCTTCATGACAGCAGAAGAGTTTCCACACTGCTAAGGAAGATAAAGCATTTGGAAGAGCAGAAGAGAGAAGGGTCAATTTTATAGAGGATAAATGGTGAAACACTGGGATCAGGCATGGGTATATTGCCACTGAGCTAACTTGGGTGCCAAGAGCTGCAGGTGCCAGTGTCTGATTTTCAGTGATTTTCGCCCTGGTGGCTTACCAACATGCATGTGTTAGATGGAGGAGCTTGTGTGTGCTGCATGGGGCTGCTGCTTCAAGAGCTGAGAACCACAGAAATCAAGCTGGAACTGATAAAATCTTGATTTCTCTGCTCTCCAGCCCTTTAAAAAGGGAAATAAGCATTCTGAGTAGTAAATGTTCTACATAAGAGTTTGCAGGGCAGAAGTTTACTGATGAGAAACCAGATGTCTAATACGGGTTGTTTTACCCATAGGAACGATCCTGTGGCATGCAGGTGAGCATGCTCTGTGGGTCCTCATCTGTGTTGGACTTCTTGGGGGTTGATGTCATATAGGCCTGGACTAAAGAGCTCTTCCTTTCAGCTCTGGGGAATGCTAGGTTCGGTCCCTAGTGTATTCATCAGGAGATGGCTAAAGGCACTTGGTGAGAGTTTGATTTTCAGGTACTTTCTTTGAACAGAGGAAACATGTAACCTGACAATCAGTGGTTTTACAGCTGCCTCCTTATGCCTGGCTCTGAAAGGACCAGCTCTCCTGTGTCACAGTGTTGCTGATTTAAAACTCAAATTTGATCATTTTTTTACCCAGACTGATTGCATCCCTGATTTCCTTTCTGCCTTAGTCTGCTAAAACATAATTGGTTTCCTGTGCATTAAGATTTTTGTAGAGTCCTTGGTTGCTGCAAAACTATATGGCACAACTTAGGCACTGAAGGTCTTACTAGTCATAACGAGGCTGCAGGGTTCTTGTCAGCTGGCTGAAAGTACTGCCATGGCCCTTGGTGCTAATCTCTGTTTTTACCCTTGGTGCACAGTTACCTTTTGTGCACAGCTTTTCTGTATCAGATTGTTCTTCCCAGTGATCAAGTGATTCAAAGACTTCCATTAAATGACTTACATCCTAAAGAGGGCTGAGATTTAATTGCCCCATAGTTACTGTGTCAGGGAGACCAACTAGGGCTGTGAAATGTGAGCATCCTGTACAAGTCCTAGGCACTACCATGTTCCCTTCAGTCCAGTCTGAAATCAGCATCAGAATCCTTCTGATTCCCACAGCATCTTGGTCTACGATGCTTGTGCACGAGGTCCCTGCTAAATAGATGTGTTTAAACATCTGGATCTCCATGTGTTCATTCAGGTGTCTGAGGAAAATTCCCTGGAAGGTTATGCCTTCAAAATTGTTGTAGAATATCAGAGAGCAGGAGCAATACTGGTTTGACTCACAGTAACCAGGACATCGTGCTTTCACAGATACCGCTTATACTCAGGAGAGAATTCATTAGATAGAGTAGCAGCAGTTGCCTGTTCATATGGGGTTTGTTATTTGTTTCAGAAATGTAGTTTTTATTATGCAGAACTCAAGTTTACAGCTATAAAATCCCCACCAGCATCTGTGCTGTGCACATGACCTTAAGCTGCATCATAAAAGCTGCATAAAAGTGGAATAATTTTATAATTTTATAAACTCTCTTACAAATCAATCAAAATGAAGGAGCCCACTATGTGTAAGATGTGAAATTTAATTAAGGATCTCTGAATAGAGTTATGAACCCAACTCTAGGTTTCTGCATTTGGAAATTTCCTTCATAAAGCATCTCTATTCATCTATCCCTAGATGCCCTGAAATGCATTGTCAGCTGGTATATATCTAATCAGACACAAGGGCTTTAAAGGCCTGTTTTTCTATTTTAGGTAGGAGTTTTTTACATGTGAATGGTTGCATAAAGAGTCTTTACACTTTGCATAAGTAACATCCACTTTAAAAAGCCATAGTATTTAAAGGCTGCAGAGACCTAAGTATAATGGTCAGTATGTTTTTACTGCGTTTGTTTTGCCAGCAGTTCTGAAAACCCCAGTATTGTAAGAGGTAATATGCGGAGAAATCCACAAAATTATTTTTTAAATAGGACCTTTCTTTAGCTATCATAGAAATGAAAATAAAATTACTGTTTGTTTGTCTGGATTCCTGCACGAGCATGGATGGAGGATGTGATCAGAAAATTCACATATACCTTCAGGGGCCAGATCCAAATGAGTGTGTATGGGCCATCTGCCTCCCTGCAGTTTGCACCTGTGAAGGATGTGATGCACAGGGTTTAAAATGCACTCTGGAAATGGGAGATAGACATTTGAGGAGAAGCTTCTAGTGAGGGGACTTCCTAGGGCTGCAAAAAACCACAGTCATACTGAAGATGTTACCACCACATGCCTGCTCTTCATCTGTCCTTTTGCATACCATTAATGAAGTTAAACACTGGCTTCTTCACTGGTATTTTTTTCTTCCAAGACCTGAATTGCAGGCACATTCAGCATACAGTGGTGATTCCTCGTTTCTGTCGCTGTCATGATTTAAGCCCAGCCAGTGACTTGGAATCACGCAGCTGCTCGCTCGCTCTCCGCTTTTGTCTCCCTCAGCTTTGGAAGGTATCAAGTGAGCTGCACAGCAATCCCATTTTTTCTTCAGCTGCATGTAAATACCTGGGGTTTGTTCTTAATGCTTTGCTAGAGTGTTGAGTATTTGTCTCAAAGCCTGTGCAAATGTACATGAAGCTGTAGTGATACCTGTCAGTGCAGTGGGTGAAGCCATGGCTCTGCTGAGGTTCGGGTAAAACCTAGAGTGTTGGGGATCTGGCTGCTCTGTGCTGTCAGACTGTTTTGTGGTGCAATTTCTATTGCTTAAGTAATCCTCTCCTGAATGAGTCAGCATGGGTCAAGTTGACATTTTTAGCAAGGACAAGCCCATCATCCAGCAGTCTAAATATCTTGGAAACGCAGCGTATGGATGCCAGTAGCCGGACTTGAGGTAGACATAGGCATGTGGTAGTAAGGCAGTGATGGGGAGGACCCTGTCTACTGGATCACTGCACACCATGCACTCGCTCAGTGTTTCGGTTGGCTGGGGAAAATTAACTCAAGAAGCAGATGGGAACCACCCAGGGAGTCGGCAGCACTGTTCATCTCCTGTGACCATTATCCACAGAACACTTGTTGCTGAGTGTCAGCGCTGGCGCAGAATGGCCTTGTGGGTGAAGCTGAGCCCTGCCCACTGTCCGAGCAGCAGCAGCATTCCCAGCCTCCTCTGTGTCAGGTCACCCTGAGCCTGCTTCTGACTAGACCTGGGGCCAGCTTAGCCTGCAGGGACTGCTGCTGCAGGTTCTGTGTGTGTACTGGGGGAGATTTCAGGGGGAGAAGGATGTCAGATAGCTGAGCGTGTGGGAAATTCCCGTCATCCATAAATACTTGGGACTCAGTTCCTGCTTCCATGGTTTTGACAGCGCTGGTGTGATTTAGCATGTTGGCAGCTCTGCAGTGGAAGCCACCTGCTGCCCATGACCTTATGCCTTTGGCCCCTCAGATTGGGCCACCCCCCCTCTCCTTACTGCCTGTTGCTCAAGCAGCTACGGAAAGCTGGTGCATTTCCTGGCTTGGGGCTGCTCTTCATGTCCTAGCATGTGTGCAGGCAGCTTACACAGAATGACAGGCTTGCATTGGCACATGCTGCCAGCGTGGCAGCCGCAGGTGAGGTCCTGGCTGACACCCTCTCTTTGCCTGTTTTCTCAGGTCGTTGCGCTGTCATCGTGGAGTCTCTTGAGAGATTCAATCTACTATACACTGTCTGTTGTTGCACTCATTGTGGTAAGTTTCTTAAAGTTATTCTTCTGTGGGAGCCCCCCTGCCTATTGCCATCTGTAAAGGGAACCTGCTAAGAAATTGGTCTTGTAGCTAAGATCCTAGCTCCAGGTCTCATGTGGAAAAATGTACTTGTGAGATTGACTTCCATGTGTAAGCAAGAAGGGAAGTTTAAGGTTAGGAGACAAGCACTTGCATTTCTGAAGTTTGCACTGCTTTTATTAGTCACCGTTTCAACAGTGTGTTTTATTTTGCCTTCATCCTGCATGTGCCTATATGCCATACACGCTCTGTAGGCGCAAAGGCGTCTAGCTGTCTCAAACAAAGGGTTTGTCTCAACCCATTTGTACCTTTATTCCCTTTACTGCAAGATCAACCTTTTTGCACCTGATGAAAAATAGCTTTTCTATGTGCACTCATACCAAAAAAGTGTTGCTGAACAACAAACTTGGGCACACCCCCAAATTGTAATAAACTACACTGCACAGGTTAAACACATCTAGCAGGCATTCTCTTAATTTGCTCCACAGGCAGCACAGATGTGGGCAGCTGCCTGGCAGCCCTCTGGGGTTTAGGTCAGGTGTTTCATTTATTGCTTGGCAGCAGACAAGGTAAGGATCTGTTGACTCTGTCGCTGGTTCTTAAATTCTGTAAGCAAGGCAGGTTTTTTTCCAGGGCTGGTTCATCCTCATGGTTGTCAGCTGCTTTGGGATGTTGAGAACCATTCCCTATTGTCCTCTTCTGTTGAGAGTGTACCCTAAGCCTCAGGTTAGCTTCCCTCCAGATATACCCCCACTCTTCTGCTCTTACTGGCTGTGAGGTTCAAGGTCCTTCATGCAGCCAGGGCAGCAGGACTGTGCAACTCCAGGGTTTATTGGAGGCTTGAAGGTGTTGCCAGAACTGCCATGTTAAGCACTGATGTGCAGCTGATGTGGCTTGCAAGTTGTGGAGTGAGTCCCATGTCTCTTCAGTGTTACTCCATAGCAGTCATTGCAAATGACTTCCAAATACCTGTTAGAGAAAAAACAGAGAAAGGCTGGAGCAAAGAAAAACATTTTAAATGGTTAAAGGTGTAGCTTCCATCTGATTTCCCAACACTTTTATATACAATATTGATCTCTCCAGTTGATGGAAAATGAGGATTTCTCCTTTCAAACAAGGCTCCAGTTTAAGAAGTTTCTCATCCCCTTCACTCACGGGAGGACCCCTGGCTTCAGTGTCTCAAATCTTTCCTGTCCTTTTTAGGCAGAATCAAAGTTAGGTGGCAGTACATTGTTATTCAAATACTGACTCTCCAGTTCCTGGTGGCTCAGCCTGGAGCCAAGCCACAGGCTCCATGTACTGTGTTGCACAACGTGTATCTGTTCCTGCTTTGCTAGGTTTCTGTGGCCTTAAATTTTAGAGGGTGCTTAAATGCCTTGCCATATAGGGGTGTTTTGCCATATCAGGGCACTGAGACTTCTCTGTGGCTTGAATACAATCATTTCTTGAGAAATGATGCTGCTTGTAAAAGGTTGCTCTCACGCTACTTTAAAAAGCGGTTTGTGTTGCTGCAGTGTAGGGTGCACTCCACTGGTGTCTTTACTAATCATAAATGCACCTGTGGGGAAATAAATACATTCCAGCCAATGTTAAGATTCAGCAACTTTAAAAAGCTTGATATTCCACTGGGTAAATCACTGTGACTTTGCCACCTTCTCTTTCCCCTGGCAAAGGAATTTCAGTGCTGTAGTAATAAATATCAGAGCAGTACAGATTCACCGGTTTTGTGCTCCAGGCCGTTTGATAAGAATGAGTGAACTCTAAGTCACAGAGGTGAGAAAGTGGATCAGCTGCACCCTCCACACTTACCTCACCTTCATTCAGCCCTCTGATTTTTGATTTGTTTTTAACTTTAAACCAATATTGCAGTGCTGCCTTGCCTTGTTGTAGGGCTTGAAGAGCTGCTACTCCTTCCTTCTCTTGAAAGGAAAATGATGCTTCTGTATCCTAACACAAAGGGATGTGGTCAGAGTCATTAGGGCCAAAAGCGTGATGGATGCTATTTATAATTACAAAAGTCAGCACACACACTTTCATGTCCCATCACACCAGCAGAGTGTAACCCAAAACGGGCCTTGTCAGATTAGATCAGAGTGACTGGGAGCTGTAACTTCCAATATTTTGTGGTCATGTTTTCTTCCAGTGATCAATGTAACTATTGCTTGGTGCTGACTGTTATACAGAGGTTGCTATTTATAGGCTATAGAGCTGAAGGGAAGTGTTTCATTGCGCTTTCAGAGGCTCATTCCCTTTCATAGAATCATAGAATCCCAAGATGGGAATGGCTTTAAGCTGTCAGAGGGGAGATTGAGATGAGCTCTTGGGCAGAAGCTCTTCCCTGTGAGGGTGCTGAGGCGCTGGCACAGGGTGCCC
>JANRGW010041978.1:0-22397 GCA_024733675.1 Psilopsiagon aymara | reverse complement strand
AGAGGAAAACAGAAAGCGTCAGAGGAAGGGCTCACTGAGGTCTTGCTGAAGACCAGGATCAATAGTTCTTTAGTACAGACCTTGAGAACTTGAGGAAACTTCAGAGATAGACAAAAGCAGCGTTGCTTTACTTTATGTTCACACACAGCCTTTTGCAATACGATTCCATCAGGATGCAAAGTACTTGGGGAAACTTGGGCAGCCTTCATGGAACATCACTGCTGTTGTTCCATGATTTTTCCACCCACTTCTTGCCTTTTTTGTATAGCAGGCATTCCCCCACTCTTTCTGGCATATATGTGCCACTGGTCTGTTCCAAGGGGCTGCCCAAAGGCTTCTGATATCATGAGAACTTCTGAAATGAGGCAGCAGAAACACAACACAATTATTAGTTTTATTCAATTATTCAATTATTAAACTTTTCTTATCTCAACCTAAAGAGTTCATCTTTTTCTGATTCTTCTCCTCATACCTCTAGGGAAGGGGGTATGAGTGAGTTGTTGTATGGTACTTACTTTCTGGATGGAGTTTAACCCATGACAGTGACTCAAGTATAATTTCTGAAAGAGAGATAAAAACTCCTGGCTCTTGCTTAACATTTCGAGTGTCCAGATTCTACTTCTCTTTACTATCCTATCCAGTGTAAGCACATGTTGGCATGGGTATTCTCATTGGCTGCCATACAATACTGTATCTCCTGGCAGTAGACACAGGATACCTCATGGTCTTTAAATTGAGTTTCTTAACAGGCCAGCAACTTCAGGGAGACTAGGATGTGAAAGCACCAGTGAGCCATCCAAGAAGTTCAACCCTGCAGAGCAGTGGAGGTGTTGCAGAGAACTGAACAATGAGTACAAATGAGTGCAGGAAGAGGGTGCAGAGCATGGATTCTGCCTTCCTCAGTTTGTCTGGGACATGGTCTAAACTCCCAGCTCCCAGAGACATGGGAATACATCTGGATCTAGCTCTGGCTCTTCAAAAAAGCACCATTTTGTTACGCACAACCACTGGGAAATTCTTTGAAAATGGGACTTCATTTTGATCAGTGTTAACCATAGTCTACAAAAATCGTATTTTGGATAGCTAAAATTATCTCTCTTCATTTTAACACTGCTTAATGTTCATCTAAGGAAACTCAGGATTGCCACCTCAGGGTGCAGTCTGGTCTGTTACTCCCACATCAAAACTTCACTAAAGTTGTAGTGTTTAACAGATGCTGCATTCTTAATTTCTGGGCAGGTTTCTGAAGAGAGGTTCCTTTCCTTAGAAACTCCCACACAGACTCAAGGAAAGCATATTGAGTGGTAGAAACATTTCTTCTTCCAAACGAAAAAAAAAAGATCCTACAGTCAGCAGAGCAGAAAGCTGTTACATGTAATGCATGCTCACTTCCCTGTCACCTCAAGGATAGAGAGCCATGGTTTACTTAGTGGCCCAGATATATTAATCTAAATCTGCCATATGTTGAGACTTTCTGCTGTGGTAAGGTTTGTGAAGTTTTGAATTGCACCCTGAACCACAAACACTGCACTTTGAGCTTTTAAAAATGAAGTGGCAATACCTATGAGTATTTTTATATCCATTTAATGAGGACGAAAAGCCTCACTTGTTAAGTAACACTTTATGAGTAGCACACTGACCTCTGTCTTCCTTAGTGGACCATTCAGTTTAGTAGCCCTTCTCAAGCCGACCTAGTTTGAAGGTAAACCGCTGGGGGTGGGACCCATTGGGTTTAATTTTAGAAGTCTAGCAGTTCAGTGTCAGAGTCTGAGCTAGTCACCCTAAGCTTCCAAGCAGAGAAACAGGTACCTCCAGAGGATGATTCATCTGGCCTATTTTAGGATGAAGTGAATCACTACCTAGAGGTACCTGTTCTTCTGTTTTATTACAAAGGGAACCTGAAATGACGAGCTTTAGACCTAAATGTCAGACTTCTAAATGCTTAAAATAGGAATTTAAGCTCTGTCTTGGATATCATCATGGTCAGTGGAATATAGAAGCTTAAACAGAATGGCAGTAATAAAGTAAAAGTAAATGGATAAACTTTTTTTTTTATTAAAAAACAATGAAAACACTGTATGTTTCAAACCTATTTAAGGTAAAGTTGATGCCTTTTTAAAAAAGACTGACTTTCAGTGGCTTTGACTTGTTAATGAGAGCTACCAAACTCTGCTCCAACAAGGCCACTCACAAATCACTTTTTTACCAATTATTGTTTGCACAAAAAGTGATTAAGTTTCTTATAATTTTTAGAGTTTCTGGTGCTTAACTAAATATATCCAGCCATAAATTTGTGCTCAAGGAATTACTGATCTGGCATTCTGCAAAACTGCGGTGGAAAAAACTTCTGAATGTGAATAATCAAAACATTTCTGGGGAGCTGATAATATAGAGCAGTCACTGCTACATGAAAAAGTTTTACTAATCAAAGGTGGGTTTAGATCCTTCTCTCACTTCTCTCCATGTTTCTATCTGCTTACCTGTTTTAAATGCTAATAAACTGCTCATGTCATCAAGCTTCATGGCATGACATTTTCTCATGGGTAGAGGGAGGGAGAGGGATGATCAATTCTTCCCAGCTTTCTTTTTCAGACTTATTTTTTGGCTGTACTAACCTGGGAAAATCAAGAACATGAGGCTTTGAATGTCCACTCCATTCTATAAAGGTTAGAATGTCTCCTCGCTTCCTGGGTTTCTCAAACAGCTGTCAGGGATCAGATACAGAAAAGTAAGATAGTGTATTGGCTCAATATTCAGCAATATTTGCATTCTAAGAGAAAACTCATTGAAATCAATGGCAGATGACCCAGGAACAGCAGTGGGTTTTTTACTATATCTTCCTAGTGATCATATTTTGTTTGATAACTTCTATTATCAAATTTCTATAGTATTTCAAGAGAAAATAAAAGCCCCAAAGAACCACAACCCCCCAATCCATTTATAGGAAGTAAATGGTCATTCCTACGTATCCTTACTGCATGCTTCAGCAGTCTAATATAAGGCTGATTGACCTGTTCCATAAGGGCTGCATGATCAGTCCCAAAGATGGCATGAAAAGGAGGGAGGAACAGTCTTACAAGAGTAGCCACAGCTATGACAAGTCAATGCAATGAGTTCTAAGGGATGTGGTCATTCTCTGATTTATCCTGTGGCTTTTTCTAAGTGCTTTTCTAGCTCACTGGTATGTCAACAGTATCTGGAATGTATTTGCACCTCTCTCCCAGACAAAGTACAACCAGTGCCTTCCATCAGTCAGGTGGCTACGGATATATATTGCTTTGTACTAAGTATGGTGTGAGTGAATCCTTAAAAAAGCTTCCTACAGCAGTCATGCTTCCCTTTGTCTAGGTCTGTGTACATTATAGTGTCTGTTTCCTCACACCTCTTTAGAGAGTGACAATGGCGGGAGTGTGACTATGGGCATGTGGGAGAGGTCGGTGGTCTTTATAAGCTGTTTTAGCTCTGATTACTGTGGGATGCTTTCAGCTGGACAGACGAAGCAAAGACCCGTTGCAATGCCTAACTCTGCCAGAGGCATCTATGAGATAGCTGTGCTAGCAGAGGATATAAGTAGCTATTTTTGTGGTAGAATTGATCGAGCTGCAGTAGCTGTGCTGTGACACACTGACTCCACATGCAGCAGCTCCCCCTCTCCTCTCCTCATTTAGGCACTGAAGGGTTAGTTACAGTTGTCAGCTGTATCTTCCACTTTTCCCTTTTCCTCCCCCCCCCCTTTAACTCTGTAGGCAGCTCAGCCAAGCTTCATCCTCCATAGTGTCACTTGCTGCACGCCGACAGTGACAGCAGCAGATACCACTGCAGGCAGTGACATCCTTCTGTGTCACGCAGAATCTTCTAATCAGTGCACACAGCCCTGTGCAGCTCAGCCATCTAATTGTTTACCTTCCAATTTTTCCTGCCCTAGGAAGAGAGTGCTCCGAAGAGCAGCCCATCAGCTGAAGCCCTCAAGAGCTGGAACCTTGCCATATGCATCCAACCTGACTTCTGGTCCAGGGGCTGAGGCACAGTTACTGCAAGAAGCAGGGTCCGTGTGCCTGAGCTCTTAATCTCTCTTCCCTTTGTTTGCTAGCTTGTGTTTATTCTTCGACATTGCCCTCCGAAAGTGCAGCCTTTAAGCTGACTGACATTAAGAACAGCAACAATACTTAGAAATAATCCTTTGCAATTCTAGAGTGTTTTTCATCTATGAAGTTCAAATGCTTTGAGAAAAATTGGTATTGTTAGTATCCTTATTGTACAGATCAGATAGATGCAAAACAGATTAGATTATAGCTTTTCCTCTCCCTTCTGTTCATTTAAGCTATTTTTAACAGCAAGAAAGCAAGGGAGAGTGTATGAGGGAGAGGGAGAGAGAGGAAGGAAGGAAAGAGGGAAGGAAGGGAAAGAGGAAGAAAGAGGAAGAGAGATAGGAAGACAGAAAACAAAGAAGGAAAAAGGGAAAGATGGATGAAGCTCAGCCTTGTCACTAGGGCTACAGATCCAGGCAAAAGAAATGGAATTATATCAAGCCCAGTAAATCAAGTTTTAAATGAAAGTAACATAATTAATGTTGATCCATATAGATTGATTGCAAGGAATTGTTGTCAGACTAACCTGATACATATTTTTTTATGAAGTTAGAACTTTGACTGATAAAGGTAATCATATTTGCATTGGCTTCTGTGAGACGTTTGATTTGATGGCATACAACCTTGCAATTAAAAATGGAAACAGCAGAAAATCAGCACAGTACATGCTAAATAAACAAAATTCTAGGTAAGTGATCATTCAAAATGTGTGAGTGAGAAGTCATCACTAAGCAAGCATGATATACAAAGTCCGGAGTGAGTTTGGTTTTGAGCTTTACAGTGCTTTTATCAGTGCAGCTATTTTTATCAGTATTCTGAAATGAAAATTACCCCCTGCTTGATTACACATGTAGCTAACCGGAAGATTAGTGAAGCAGCTAATAATGAAAGAGATGGATAGGTGAGACTGGGCTGTCTTAACTTACTGACAAATTAGGTGCAAGTAAAAACATTCTATTTTTAATAGATGTAATTGTGATAACATACACGTAGGAAGACAGAAGGTAGACCACAATTATCAGATTGTACAGGATGGTATTATACTCCCCACTAGAGAGATGAAGGTGAAGATTAACTTCAATATTTGGGGATGGACTGCCCAGTGGCCTGAAGGAATAAATGTGGGGAAATGTACTCAAGTAAGAATAGAGTCCAAGGCTCAGTGAGATTCATAGAGAATCTGAAGATGATGTCAATTATTTCACAAGCGCCACTGAAAACTCACATTCCCAAGCACAGATGGAAGTGAGAAAATCAATAAAATAAGGAAATAAGGACAAAGCCAGTAGTGAATACATAATCAAATTTTAATTTAAATTTTAGTTTTTGCAAATAAAACCCCATAGAAATCCCGAGGATTTACCATCACAGCCCACCCTGAAATCTTTGGCAGTCACTTGGTTGAAAGGGGTTGAGACAATCTAATTAATCTGTCTGGTTCTCGTATCACTGTTGTTAGAATACTGAGGCCAGTTCATGTTTAAAATCCTCAGAAGGACTGCTGAGAAATCAAAAGACAGATCTAGAAGAATAATGTGAGGATCAGAAAATATGCCTTACAATGACAGACTTAAGAGTCTTAGACAATTTTACTTATCAAAGGAGACTAAATCATGATTTGATCAGTCTGTGAGTTACCAATTGAAATTTTGATCAACCAGGACAGTCAACATAAGTGTCTAAAAAACAGTAATGTGACATTTAGCTTATATAAATGCAGATTAGACAAGAGATGAAATTAGTTAATGGTGCAGGACGAACGATACTGGCACACATTACTGAGGGTTACTGGTAAGTTTCCTGATTGTGGAGATATTTTAATCAGTACATGATGGTTTTCTAAAACACATACTTTCTAGTTCATATTTGACTATTAGAATTGAAGTGGGAATTAGTTTGATGGAATCCTATAAACTGAATATTAAAGGAAAGCCCTGTCTGAAGATATTTAAAAACCACAAAAGCTGACTAGTTGAGACTTCACAACCTGGGTGCACATAAACGAAGTTGGGTGTCTCTGGCAGGTGTGTCCAAGCCCGCAACAGGACAGGCGGAATGGGAACCTGGCTATCCAGAACTGCATTGTGTTTCCCTTGGTCCACCACATCTCAGCTATACTGTTACTGTCAGTGTTCCCTTACCTAAGGACCTAAACTAGCCCCATATCAAATACCATTGCCAACTAGTGCAATAGGAAGTGAGCTGGGTATTGTAGCAGGAAAAGGCAATTCCCATTTATGTCACATTTTTTTCTTTTCTAATAAATGTCGTGTCTCTTTATTGCACCTAGAATTTCAAACACCTGTCTCTCTGAGTCTTCTTAAGACTCTACCAAACTATGCATAAAAATAATAACCTCATAAAGCAAACACAGGATGAAGAAGTAGTAAAGAATTACAAAAATGAATGCTATAAAAAGTTAAACTAATCCCTTGAGCAGGATAGGACTTCATTTTTCAAAAGTATATCCGACTATGCTAAAGAATTTGCAGTTTTAAATCCCTTCATGGCAGTCACTTTGCCAACAGACAATAAAGCTGCAGTTTAAAACGGCATTCATCTTCTGCAAAAGGCAGCAGATAGCTTTCAGTGTGTTTTTAACACCATCATCTTTCTTGTAGTATCAACTGCTCCATGGGGAGGGGTAGAGGAAGTGACATTAAAATTTTCAATTATCAGGATGTGGCCAAGAAGCCTTTTCTCCTTCCTTCCCCATTACATCTTATACATTCCCTTGGTCTCTGAGGGCATGCCTCCATATTTGTTTATCCTTCTGTTGTTGCATGAGCTACAATAACGCACCTAGATGTCTTCCAAACCTAGCACTGCTCTCCCCACCCATGTCCCAGCTGAAGCAGAGAGATCCCCATCTGGTTGTGTAATAGATGTATCTCAGTTTGGTTTGGTTATGCCTTGTTTATGCTGAAGGATCTGAAGAAAGGGCTTATCTTGCTTTTGTGTCTGATCAAAAAGCTCCTCGTATCTCACATCATATGACTTACCAGAAACTTGTAAATATCTTGCAATCACCTGAATGTTCCAGCAGGGAGGTGCTTAAAAATGAGAAAAAAAAAGAAAGAAAGAAAAGAGTAGTAGACCAGGGAAGTATTAAAAGGCAAATAAGATAGGAAAAACGGATCTTTGACTGGGTGCCATTAAGGTTAAGGAGCCTACATGTTGCTCCCTGTGGTGTCCTACATGTGATTGAGGTGTAGTACTGTCACACTTGGATGGAATTAGTCATTTAAGGGTTAAGAAGTTTATTTATCAATATTGTATGGTTGTTTTTATCGCAGCTGCTGAGTGCCTTGAAGGCTGTAATGTATTTATCCTCAGAATAGCTCTGTGAGGTAGGTAGGTCTCCTGCTAGTCTTTTTTTTTTTTTTTTTTTTTTCATGTTGAAATTCAATCCGTCATAGAGTTAAAAAAATAGTTTCAAGATAAAGAGGAGCGTATTTGACCTTTCAGTAATTAAGTTTTTGGTACTTTCTCCCTGATACTCTACTCTCCATCATTTTCAACAACCCCTTGATCTGAAGCACAAGGAAGAGGTCATCTTGCCTGGGGCAGGAAAAATTCTGCTTCACTGAGCTGAATATTAGTACCACCTGAAAAAAAGCAACCCAGATGATTCATCATGGCTCAAGATGACTGACTCTTTTAAGCCTTCTAGAGGTGGTGTACAGGCAAGACAGTATTACTAGATCTGTAATGACAAGCCTTTATAAGGTGTGACTCTTAATTTTGCTGGAAAAGAAGAGCAATAAAATCAGTGTTTTCCTAATGTAATTATTGCCTAATAAAATTATCCGGTATCTGATTATCCATGTATATTTAATTTACTATTTGTTTCACTGAAGTACAACACAGACATTCAGAAGGAAATATGACTCATACATTGGCATTCTGAGTTTTTTTCATTCTTTCTGAAGAGAAGATAGCACACTGGAATCTCAATAGCTATTACAAGTTAAAAAGGCAGAAAGAAAATCCTTATTAAGAAAGAAAAGAAGGCTGAAGTATAACTTATTTTTTCATTTCTAATAAATTACTTCTGTGCTACATGTACTTATTACACACTGAAAAAGTACAATTGCTGGCATAGGATATGATAGGAACTTTGCAAACAGCTATGCTAAACTTCTGGGAGCCAGTAGATTAAAGATAAAACTGTACAAAGGTGGATTTGCATTTCAGCTCAGAGGGCTTCTTTTTTTTGTCACATTCTGTATCTAAATAAATGTGGGAAATCAAAATAAAGCTGCAAAGTTTTGCCTGCTTTTCAATCAAAACAGCAAATCACTGTATTTTGCTTGAAATCTTTGCTTGGATGGGCATAGAGGGTTAAGAACTAGAACTGTATATCAAGCTTGCAAAGTAGCCACAGAGTATAAATGAATGGCGTCTGAAAAGGATTTTTGTTAAAACTGTTTAGCGCACTACTAGTTGTGTCATGCACTACAAAACTGGTGAGAAAGGCTGAACACACAACACTAGTGGACAAGTGTCTAAATTTCTGTACATGCAATATTTGCAAGAGAATCAAAAATCTCTTAATAAAGCATAGGCGTATGTTTTACTGCAGTCATATAAAGCTTCCTATGTTGTTCTTAATAGGTAGAAAGATTTTGGAGAATATCTAAGATCTTTGTTTGAGTGTTAACAATTTAATATCAGAAGACTATAGTTGTGACTTCTGAGGCTGAGAAACTGTTTTTGCTTCTTAAGAGAGAAATTAGCCAATACCAGGGAATACTGCTTTTTCACCACAACAGCCTCTGGGCAAGGCCCTAAATGACCCAATAGCACATTTTATCTTTTTTAGTATTTATACAGCTTCACTGTACTCTTATCTGAACAGCTGATCTATCTTTACAACTCTCTCTGAGCCAGGAAAAAAGTATTTATTCAGATATATACATGGAGATGAGACACAGATGCACTGGAGAGCCAAAAATGAATTTCACTGTCACAGTCCCATATACTAACCTGTCTATAACATTGGTACGTGGAAGTGCCAAATGCCTTTCATCACACTGAAGAGCCCAGGAAGAACTACAGACATACTGATGGGATAACCAAAACATTTATCATGCATTCACCAGATATGAGGACATACAGACACTAAAGCTGGCCCCTAGGAAAATGCTGAGGAGAAAAGTATACTATAAACCCTGTAACTACCCACAGTATTAAGATCATAATTACACCTGTGGGGACACTTGTATTTTTTTAAGTTGATGTAGTCCTCCTTTAACTCAAAATATTCAGACGCTGGATGTGAGTTTGGTTCATCTCGCTGTGTGAATGTCCTATTTACCAGGCTTCAGACTGTGCAGAGAAGAACTTAAGGTATAATAGGATAGTGAGAGTAAAGTCTGTAGAGTAACACATGACTAAGAGTTTGGAGAAATCAACTTGCCATGGGAAAGTTCCAAGCCTTCTTCAAAAAGTACTTCTATTTATTCAAAGATTAGCTGATTAGAGTAGGCAGCAAAGTCTGATTCGGTGCACATTTGTCTGAAAACTCAGGCATTGCTGCACATGGGATGGAAGACAAATGTAAGCACCAGTTTTGTAGAATTTTACACAGCTGCAGTGCTGAATGAAATCATGAAATCTTCATCCTAATGATGCTCTTAAGGTCATGAAAACCTAGATCAAAACAGGAGCTTAAGCCATGCCTAAAAAATATGAGGCTAGCACCATAATGGTGCCCATATATTACAGTTTTTCTGTTTAATCCTTGAGGTGTCTACATGTTTGGCCCTACACATCATCTTAATTACACGTCATCTTACATACCCATTGTTCAGTCTTGTTGAGTTGACAGTTTCGGAATATGTTTAGGAACAAGGCTATTAATATGTGTAAGTCTTAACATTACTGGGCTGAGAACTGCCCAAGTAAAAGTCTAACTAATATTCTAAACTGGACAGATGGATATGATACGCTTTTGGCAGGCTTTCACATTTCCCTCTCAAACAGGTCACAACTGCTTATAAAACAGGCTTTTACTGCATTCACTTACATGATTTATTTTTCCTATGCTTAGACTTTATAACTCATCTGCTCCATTTCCTGTTGGCATTTTATTCCCTTTATTTATCTCCAATTTGTTTATATATTTACAGAGACTCCATTGCATAAATAAATATACATATTCTATCTCAAACACTTATGTTTTCCCATGAACAGTTCATTTTCTTTTCCTTTTGTCAAACTATTAAGATAAAAATTAGGAAGATCTTAAATTTTAGCTGATCTGATTGCATTCTGCCATGGAGATTGCATGTTGTCATATTATGCTACATTGAATGTTGTGACCAAAGAATCATAACAGTAGATAAAGTCAGAAAGTGTAAAATTTACTACATACTTCCACTGCAAAATTGGGAAGGAATATTAAACAGAGGAGATAAAAACAAGTCAGATTTGTTCTTGTTGCAATTATTTTTTTATTTCACATAGAGGGGGATCATGGCATGGGGCATTTTCTTGATTGTGATTGCCTGGTTCTGATTATGGATCTGGGGTGATCCCAAGTAACTCAGGGGACCCTGTCTGGTACTTCGCTATATACCAGTGTAAGAACTGGTCCCATAGCGAAGCTTCATGCCAGTGCAAAGTTAGGAATTATTTGGATCTCATCTCCTCCCGTCAACTCACCTGAAAAAAACCTATAGAGTTTGCAGGAAATTATCATGTTGGTATTGAACCATCCAGCTGCAAGTCATTATTCCTTTTGCTGACAACTCTGCTGCTTTTCTACAAGAAATAACAGTTTCACCATTCTGACTTTGGTAGCACTCTTCTACGAATGGATAGAGATACCAGCCACAATTTTGTATCAGGTAGCAGTGGCAGTAGCAGAACAACATCTGCCTTTAAGGAAGGCTTTTAAAAACATGCTTTACTAGAGCAGGCTTGAGTACAGAATTGTAAGCCGGTTATCTTTATTGCTGCCCTCAGTCTCAGCTCACGTCAATACAAGGCCTCCCATTAATCTCACTGAGAAATGGATCAGGGTCAGGCCCTACATGCCTTCCTGTCTTGGAAAACCTGTCTTATGCACTGTGATTCCTGCATTTAAGATGAGACAAAACAGAAGGAAGGGATTTCAAGGTGTCTACCCCCACTTTGGAATTTGCAGTAAGCCAAGCCTCTTGGCATTGTTCAATGCAAATACTTTTCTGTAGACCTAATGTATTGATCAGGATACCCATGCGAGCAACCTTACTTTGTGCCATTAATATTGAATGTTAACTTTTTTTAAATTACCTGGAAAAGTTCCTGCCATCTGCATATGGTTCTACATTGAAGCAAACAAAATGCGACTGACCCATGGAAGCAGTTTGAGTTTTTGACAGCATTGTTTTCAATGAAGAAACAGTTCCACTTCCCTTTCATAATTTAAGGCATCAAGTGGCTCAGTTTCTTGCCTCTGTTCTTAAAGACATATCTATATATTCAAAACACCTCGTACACTTAAAAATATCCATGAGAATTCTTCTAAATTGCTGCAGGAATCCACTCTGCTTGTGCATGTAGCAGAATAAGACCTTGGTAAAAGGTGACAAGTGAAGTTTGGTTTTTCCAAGTGGCTGTTTAGTACATTAAAAAATTAACTTTCCTTTCGGCTTGCAGCAAATTTGAGACTGTTAGTAGCTTTTCTGAAATTAATTCAGTAGGCACAGTACAGTGAAGTATAACACAGAAAATAACAATAGCAGCATAAGTGGAGATAGCTAACACGCTTGCTTCTCTTCAAGAGAACTCTGTGGGTATATACATGCGTTGGTGAACCCATTTCCTTTGAATTGTTGACCCAAAACAAGCATCAGGATGCTGTGGAAAAACCTGCATTGCTGTATTCTACCTCTTTTGAGAAGAAACAGCATCAGTTTTCAACTGTCTCTATTACGCAGTAGAAGCAGAACAATAGATGAAGTACTAACCCTGTAGTACTGCTATGTGAATAATCAATTTTTCAGTTTCCTGGCAGCTCTGAATTTGTTTTAGCTTGACCTATGAAGTAATTTGTCATACAGAGTATTCAGCTAGCTAAAAGCAAAAGGAATAACAATTCCAGCACTGAGTGGTGCTTTTCTTTAAAACAGTTGGTATTTCTTTGCACAGCTTAAATAAATTTTAAAATTAAATTTTAATTTTGGAAGTTGATTTTGGAAATTTTAAAGCTGGATATTTCGGGTGGTTGAGAGTTTTTAAGATTTTGAAACAATCTCATCCAAATTTAGAAAAAATAATGAGGTTTTACTGAAGAAAAAAATGCTCTTTTACCATCTGCAGTCATCAAGCAGTTTTAGTTAAAGGACCATATCTTCATCAGAATTTATCACATAAATGTCTCCCTCAAAACAACTGTTGATTGCACAGTTTGCAACTTTTCCAGTGTCCTTTTCAATATCTCATTTGCTGGGCATCCCTGTGGTAACTACGGTAATTGCTAACATCGGAATAAAGTGGGACCCCAGTGCAAGTTGCCTTTATACATGTGGGGTCTTCTTATCTGTCTGAATAAATGAATGGAAAAAGAAGGAATCAGCACTGAGTGATCTTCCAGCTTTTCATGATTCACTAGGAGAACTAGATATACCCACTGCAAATGGCTCAAAGGCTGTATGTACATGGGGAATTGTGCTGTTTCCACCTTTGTAGTGTTAAACACAGAAAAGTAGCTTTGCGTTTCAGCTTATTTTGTAATCCTTTCTTAATTATGGGAATATGGATGAATCTAAAATGAAAGCCTATGCTCTTTTAATTTCCAATTATTCTGTGTACACATTCCTCTTTAGCCAAAGAAACACCAAGAGTAGGATACATCTCACCTGATTTTACAAGAGTAAAAGATCGGAACCTAATTCAGAGCTAGTATCTATAGGCTTCCTTTATAATTAATAGAAAGACATAGGTACCTTCACAGAAGGTTTCATTTCAGATGAATTCTTCTGATGCCTACATTAGGACAAGATGAATTGCCTTCTGAAGGTGCCTATCTTTTTCCATTGATTTAAAAAGGACCCTAGTGTGACTTAGATGCCTGAGGTGAGATTAATCCTACCTTGAACCTAAAGGGACAGCACGGTTTGGTTTCTATAAATGTACATAGACTTCAACAAGACTAAGGAAATTTCCATTACAGATCAATAATTTCCTATACTATATAATTTCTGAACACATTTATAATCATTTGCTTAAGGAATTTCTTAGTAGCTATTATATATGAGAAAGTAAGAGAACAGGACCTTCCTTTCTCCCACTTTGTCCTCAGGAGGATGCTTTTCAATGTCTGCATTTACATTTTGCTTGACTGAGTGAGCCAATTACTTGCATGCAGAAAAGCAGTGCTGAACTTCAAGGGGGGTAAGATCATCCAAAAAGAATGCTACTAACTGCTGTAAAAAAGAAAATGATGACTTTATTAATACACTTCTGCAGTAAGACTAGGATGCCAGGGTGAATGAATCAGTGCCACTTTTGAAAGGCTGTGCATGTAACCTGTCCTGGGAAGTGTCTAACAATGAGTGCAATTATCTTTTCCGTGATGGCATATCATTAATTTTCACTTTAATTGTCACACCAGTCACTTGACAACGATTTATTTGATGTCTAATACCACAAGCCAAGCTCTGGAAATACTTGTGAATTAGAAAGAATTGTACCTTTACAGGGACAAGGACTGCTGTATCTCTATGCCAAAGTTTAATTACACTTAGATTTACAGCGTACTGCTACTTCTACTAGATGGCAAAGTAGCTAAATGTGTATTTCTGAGTGCGAATGGCAACAAAGAATGAATCCCTGAGCTGTCTTTTTTAGAGACAGTGGGAGGGAGGAAACGGTGTATACATACTGCCAGAAAAGCTAAAATAAATGCAAAGTAATAATTATACTGTACCCGAATTGACATTTTTTTAATAGTCACAATGTTTGTACTAGCAAAATCTACATGCAGTGGTGCTGATGCAGTCAAGCTCTTCCTCATTGCTCCTGCCTCTCCTAGCAGCTGGGGTCAGTGGTAAGGACATGGAGCACATGAAGTATGGTTGGCCGCAGCAAGACCCAGATGCTAAGCTAGGGATGATATCTTTTCAGTAGCTGCATCTGGCTTGTTGGCAGACTCTACAGGCTGATCTGCTGGCAGGCCTGGATTTGCCTCTGGGTCTGTCATCTGTCATGTTGTTACACTGCTGATGGGCTGTCTCTGCTGCCTTGCCCTCCCAGACTGCATTTTGCCTTTCAACCACTTTTGCTACTGAGAATTATGCTGCTGTTTCATCATTTAAGGACAAGGGGATGGCAGTAAATTGCTAAGACATGTAGTTCAGAGTGCAAGATCAGGGCAGCATTCTCAGAGTCAGAAATATGCTTGGCACATGCTCATTAATGCATGTTTTAAAAAACAGCCCTACAGATTTAGAATTTACTTGCAACCTATTTGTTATGCTTTGCAGCCAGTTAGTAATTCAGGGCTCCAGTGACTCATGCACCTTTGTTTTTAATTATGATACTTTCATTTCAGCATATACCTGAGGATGACATATACAGTTGTTGATTAGCAAAGCAGAAGCCTTAATGAGCATGGGGGTAGCTTAGTGAGCTGGCTGTAAAATAAATATGAAGCGTATTAGAGATTTCTCCATTCTTTGCTGCATGGTACATAATAACTTGGAGGAAACAGTTAAAATAAAATATTAACGGGCTAGTAGAACTGGGAAAAGAGCTCACTGTTAACATGCCCAGTAGTGAGAGAAAATTACAGGTTTCATTGTGTATGCTGCACCATCTGCCTACACAGAGAGCCTAAGCCGTAGGCTCTCCCGAGGGAAATAGCTGTGGATAAGTTATTCAATTAGAACAGCATTATTGGCCAGCTACCTTGGAGAATTGGGCTGATGATGTTGTGATTATCCTGTTCTACATTCCTTCATGTCCCAGACAGGCTGCATTGCTTTGCAACTTCCTTAAGTGTTCACTCAAGTGTACAGTAGGTGAGCAATTGAAATGGGGAATATCAGGGATGCCTGAAAGAAAATCAATTACGAATGAACTTTCTCTGCTTAGCCACAGCCTACACATTCTGAGTCATATTGTATTTCTGTGGACTTCAATGTAGTAAGTGACAGAACTGGCAGTGGGAGGAAGGAGAATTTCATTGTGTGCATATAACCTGTGGCTAGGCACCGGAATTCATATGGTAGGTTACAAAGCAGTACAATACTCCTTCAAGTGTGACATTATTAGCGATATAGAAGCTTTAAAAGACTACAGCAAGAAAAGTGTTGAGAAACTGAAAAGCAGTTTCTCAACACTTTTCGTCAACAAGGGTCCAAAATGTTTTGGGTTATTTTTTTATTTATTTGAAACTTCTTTTTTTTTTTTTTTTTTTTTTCCCAAACAGAACAAGTCAGGGTCTGATCCCAACCTTACAAACTCATTTTTTTCTGACCTCTGAAGTTAATAACCTCCAAGAAGCAGCACCATATCCTCAAAATTGAACTCAAGCCTCACTATGCTACCTGCATAGGACCATAGAGAAACCTGCATTTTTTTTAATTCACATTTTTTTAAGAAGCAATACTTCACCTTAAAATTTTGATTCAATTTTTTTAAAATAATATTATAAACCCTCACCCTTTTCCATCACCTAGTCTTGTTTTAGTTGCCCCTCATCTACTTCACTTTCATCAATGATGGGATTTTAAGACAGTGGGGACTTGCTGTATTATTTATTTTGGTATCCTGTACTGCACCGGCTGTAGATTTTTTAAAGTCATGAAAGAAATCATGCCCTTTTAACTAAGCAGCCAATATTTATGTTTTTTTCCATCAACATTCAAAGAATCTTTCAAATTTTTTAATTGTTTCTATGCTCAAAATTGTAATCATATTTCCTCCCCACTATGTCATGAGCCAATCTAGTCTGGAAAATGTAACAGGGAATGTAACAAGGGGAATTCCTGGGAGAGGCACATTTTTTAACTGTGCTTTAATCAGAGCTGAGCTCTCCTGGAAAGGTGACTTATGCCTGCTCTTGAGTTCACATCACCATCAGTAATCTTTTCCTCCTTCTTCAAAGCTGGATGTCTTGTTAAACAAAGATGTACATCACCCACAAGGTCCACAGTAGGGAGGCATTTGCAAGGTGACAAATGAGGTCATTGGCTTTGCAGCTGAAGAGTTCTCAGATGGGTTCAGAAAGGCTCTATCTCTAAAAACAGCAGTGATGGTGCATGACTGATAATACCAGGTCAGTTCATTTCCCTGCCATTTATTTTTCCTTGTATATTATGGGTGCAGGTGGGCATCAGGGAGACAGCCTGCCTGTTCACCTTGTCCTTGGTGCAGTTCCTTGCTCGGGGAGAGGGGAAACATAGTCAGTTACCCAAATGCCAGAGCAAGGCAGGCCCCAAAGGAAGGAGAGGGAGGACTCTGAGGCTGTGAGAGCTCTTGTGCTTCAGGAAAGTTCAGATAATGATAGTGACTCCTTGGTAAAGTGCCTTGAAGGGGCAGGATAAAAAGCAATGTCTAGGAATGAAATAATACTATTTATTAATGTCTGCTTGAATCAACTGTTTTGAATCCTGCAAATGCTCTTCATGCTGCATCGACATGACTTATCTCTCAGATCCCATCCCCCCTTTTGTCTGAACAGCTGATGCTTCCAGAGGGCATCTGCTGACCATGGTGACTTGCACCACTACATCTCTGTGACTTTCAGATAGTGGGGCAGTGGCTTTCAACTTTAGGATTACAGGGCACCAACAGATAAAGAAAGCATAAATATTGATGAAGTGTTGCTGCACCATGTGTGCTCAGGCTGCTAATAATAAATATGATAAAAATGAGAGTCCCTGCACCCAGCAAGAAAATCCAGTTTCTCTTATGTGTGGCCTCACTGAGTGCCTCTGGAAAGGATAGAATTCATCTGTCAGGTCCTTATAGGGCCATAAAATATATTGACTTTTTAAGATCTTCCCCTCCATGGAATCACATTTTTTGCATGCAGACCATGACACAGAGATAAATATACTACTTCTTGGATATGCAAACCAATGACTGAAGGGAGTGCCATTTTCCTTCACACTGCCAGTGGAGAAAATAATGCCAGCTGAACCCATCTGCTCACCTACTGATGAATGTGGGGCTGCTAGCTGGGTCTTCGTTCAGAGCTTTCATATCCATTTTTCTGGTACTGCTACTTGGCACTGTAATTTGAAACTGAGATACCTGCAATAGTATATTGTAGTAGATACCCTAGATCTGAGACTGTTATTGTCTTTAAAGGAAAGATCTTCCGTATCACAATCTGTATCAATTGCGAGAGTCTTTCTTGGGGAAGAAAGGTTAAAAAAAAACAAAGTGCCTTTTCTTAGAAAGGTCTTGATTGGTAAGTGTGTTTCCTCCTTGTTCTTGTGCCACATTCTTGATGCCTAACAGAACAAGAATTATACCTTTGCACAACTTGAGTTGGTTGAGGGTTGGGAGTTCTGCCTTGGGGGTTTCTAGGCTTTGTCAGTAGCACCCTAATTCCTTGGTGAGGTTTATTCTCTTTCTCCTGTTTTCCTTAAATATGCATTTATTTAAAAATCTCATTAAATGATACTTTAAAAATATTTCTTGAAATAAATACAACTCAGCTAGGGAAAGCTACTATGCTTTTAAATAGTTGCTCTACTTTTTTTAATGTTTTTTCTTTCCTCGTAGAAGAGACAAAACTGTGGTCCTGCTTCTACACCATCTTCTGATGTGCACAGTTTCCAAAATCACAATAGCCCATGCTCTATTTAGAATGAGGTCTGCTTAAGACATGGTTCACTGCCTGAGTGGAGAAATCTGGAAGCGCAGCCCTGGACCTGGCCAGAGCCTGTGGCTAGAGGACAAGGGGCTCTGCACGCCATTCCTGTTGGCATAGTGTGTGTTAGTATAATGCTTGGTGATCCAGACATAGCTGAACCCTTGCAGACAAGCTGTCTGTGAACTGGTTACTGGTGTTTCTTCAGGCTGCTTGTGAAACCCATGAGAAATGTGGACACACAAGCACCCTGCTCTGCCTGTTCTGCTGCTCTGCCACTCACTCTGGAGGCCATCCTTCTCTCCTAGACAGGGAGACGTTGTCCAGTCAGAAGGGTTCAGCCACCGAAGTGACACAAAATACAACCTGCCTCAAAGAGGTGGACTTGCATCTTTAAAGCCAATGGAAATTTTTCATCTGACTTGAGTGGGGGCAGGATCAAACCTTCTGGGAGTGCTACCTGACTGTGCCTCCAAGAAGTGTGGAACCTTCCCATCAGAAATGGGAAAGATGAGTTGGGTAAGCAAGACACCTCACTGGAAGCTGTGGGTTTTAGTTTCAGTTTCAAGTACTGAGTATGGGAATTGATTGCCTTTACTACCTAAAGAAGAGCTTAGGGACTCAGCAAGAAGTCATGATGAGGGCACAAAAAATAAATGAATCTATAATAAATGGAAGTATAGAAAGAGAAAAATGCTTGGTTATAGAGATGTCTAATTGTTCTGTTTTTCTCTGGCTTCCCTCATCCAGGCATGAAAAACTGAACTTCTCAATTAGGATGGCTACATGGACTTCATGAAGATACCTGACCCTAGGAGGACTTATGGAAAAAGAACCATATTCCTAGTAAAGGCACCCTGCATAGCAGTGACAAACAGCTGGTTGTACTGTCAGCAGATCTCTTCCATGGCAGAGTCAAGCAAACCAAGCTAATCTGCTTGCATGGTCCTGATCTTTCCAGTGCTGGACTGAGCTGTGTCAAAAAGCTGGGGTAGCTGCCTGTGCCTGAGGAAAAGGTGAGGCTGGAAAGCCCTGAAAGGATCCATGGATGAGCTCCTCTTCTCAAGCAACTCTGATTACAAATGAGGATGCAAGTAGGTAAGGCTCAGCTTACCACACATTGTACTCCTATATTTATTCAAACTGACAAGAAGGATGGCCAAGCTCATAAAACTGAAATTATTAAGTCTTTATTTGAATACATATGCCTTTTTTTTTTATTTTATTTTTTTTTATTTTTTTTTTTTTATTTTTTTTTTTTTTATCAGACTCTTTGCTGTGGTCATTCTCCGAGTGGGATAGATCTTTTTTGGGTTTTAATTCCAAACTAAACTTGAAATTTCAATTTGGTTTTGCAGATCCACTTCCTGAAGGATTGCTTTGAATCTCAAGTACAGATAAGAAAAACAACTATATCAGCTACTTTAAAAGGAGCACTCTTTGACAAAGGATATATTATTACTCAGGCCACTGCAACCACTTATTAATGTTAAAATCAAGAGGACATTTCCAAAGTTACTGAAACGGTCCTTTACAGAGTATGAGAGGAAGCTAGATGTCCCTACTGAACAGTATCTTCATCAGTCTGTCATCTGGGATGTATATTTATTATTCTAACGGGAGAAAGCAAAGGGATATGGAGGACAGAGCAAATGGTATCTCTCCAAAATATCTTTTCTTTAATTATTTTAAAACCTTATTTTAAACATCCTCTTCATCTGAATTCTGTGCTTGGAGAGATTCCAGGGCTCTCTAATGTTAGTAGAGAGCAAGAAGATTTTTTGCACACATCTGCCTTTGAGAATTTTACAGTAATGGGTATTTGTGTTGATTCATTTTTGTACATGCTTTCCCCTCAGGGAGAGTGCTGTATCTGGAAGCACATGTTAATTTAACCCTTGAGTAAAGCTGCAGCAAAAATGGTTTGCCCCTGTAGAAATCTGGTAGTGATGGTGAAGAAACAAGCTGTCAAAGATTGAGAGTATACTGTTGTTTCTGTCACCTACTTATTCTTGTGGTGAGAGCATCAGTGCATACACATTTTTACAAGCAGGAGCAGGTCTTAACATATAAGTAAAAACCCCCTTGCTATTCTGTGAGTGAGATAAGCAGGATTTTGGAGAGACTGGTGTCAACATTGCCACAGAAATGTGAACTCATCTTGTCACGAATGTCAGAAGCATTCAGTTTTTTAAATAGACTTCATTTTTAAATAGACTGCAAGACTGCCACAAAAGAAAGGAAAAGAGAAAATACCAGAAGACTGCTGAGAAATTAAGTTGGTTTTACAGGAAAAAAACCTGAAGAGATTATTTTAAAGGGAGAAACAGAAATTAAAAAGGAATCAGAACACATAAACTTTCTTAATTTTTAATGCTGGCTTACTTAGTGCGGGAGAGAAAGTATAAGATGTGGATGACGAAAAGACCCAGCGATTCCTATTAGCCAAATGTCTTCCTATTATTTGTTATGAATACAGCTAATTCTGCCAGCTATGGGAACCTACATTTAAAGAATAGCCCTTAATCTTTAAATGCTAGGAAGATGAATAGGGAGAGGAAGAATCAGTGGTAGATACCCTTTTAATGGTCATTTTTACTGTAACATATTTGATGTGAGAGATAATTTACAAAGCAGTAAGAAGGAATATATCTGCCAGCCTTAAGCCCAGCTCATAGTTTTTGCTGATGTCCAGACTTCACATGTTTGCTGATGTTTGCTGACACCAAGGAAGCCAAGACTCTATTACCATGCTATGACCATGCCTGGAAGGAGAATTGCATGATGGTGCATTCCCTCCCATGCCAGTCACTGCTGCTGGGAAACTTGAGCTATCACAGGACTGTTCAATTGGTGAGCATTTGAGGTCAAATGACTGCTGCCTAAGCCTAGGTACTATTATCAATTCTAACAGGTCCCAACTGACTCCCTTTAGGCATGGCTGGACTGCTTAACCCTTCCAGCTCTGGATCTTCAGACCTTCTGCTTCAGCCAGCATGGCTGTGAGTCACTGGACTGCCTGGATACAAGCCCAGCATTATAACCCTCATCGTGTAAGAACTTTTAGTCTAAGCAGATGGCCAAAACTTGAGGTCTTGTAACTTGTTTTCATAAAAGAAAGAGATTGATGATGAAGTTAAGTTTTCCTTGATGAAACTGTAAGTCTGTAAAGGACATAGAGTCTTGTTTCCTTGACTACAAGAGAAACCAAACAGGAAATTATTTCTTCACTCCCAATTCCAAACCTATTTCAGCCAAACACATGACTGAAAACCATTCTTCCTTGCTTTTTGCCCTGCGTTTTCTCTGTCAAACTACCATTACATCTTATCATTTCTTTTTGCCTTCTTAGTGGTGGTTTTTTTTTCTGTACTATTGCCTGTGCAAAGCTCTTCTATCAGTGTCTTTCATACTCTTGAGCAATTTTAGTGTTGTCTGTACCAGTGTTGGCAGCAGATGACCCAGTTAAGCTGTGTGGGTCCATAAGGAATTTCTTACAACTGCTCTTAAAGAATGATGACAGTTATATGCTCTTGTTTTAATAAGACTTAATCCATCCCATACCAGTATATCTGCATAAGGCTAATGGATTGCATACACTTACTATGACAGGTGTCTCACCAATGGGGATAGAACCAGTAGAACAGAAGTCTGGTTATACTTCTGTTTCCTCTCCTCCCTGGCTGTTTTTTTTTTTTTTTAATTATAGTGGCATTTAAAATAAAAGTGAAGCAGGACAGGCATTAGACAGCTCTTCTGTCCCATACTATGCTGTTTTAAAGAATTTGATCAAGACTTCCCTATGATTCTGTTTTCTATTCAGAGAGAACGATCACTGCTACAAAGAGTGGGATTGATCTGCTTTGTGATCCAGTGATAATGCACAGCAAATTATTAAGACAGTTTCTTAACATTAATGTTTTTAATTATTAACATTCTTAAAAAGATTAATATCTTAAAGCTTTCTGCAATTCATAGGAATGTTCTATCAACCACCATATCCATCATAGCATTGTGCATTTTTACTGTTCTACTTCAGCACACCAACTAGATTGGCCAGAAATTCAGCTTGGTTTGCTTTCTTACCAATCAGCTTTTCTGGTAGATGTGGCCTGTACTTAGCTGTAGTTCTTCTATTGGACACAGTTTTAAAATTTGCTGTACCATGACAGGGAAATTCCTCACCCCACCGATTTGGTGCATCAGTGCTGACATGACCATAATCTATGGCCCTCATCATTCAAAGCAGAAAATTCCTTCTATCAGAGCAGAGATTCTAATAAACTTGCTTGACACTGTTCCTCTAAATGGTTCATAAAAAGCTTGGAAGTCTCTGTCTGTAAAGGCAAATTAAGGAAGGGCATTACATACATTGTTATATATAGTGGCTCAGTGTCCAGCTGGAGACTGGTAATCAGTGGTGCCCCTCAGGGATCGGTGCTGGGACCGGTCTTGTTCAACATCTTTGTCAGTGACATGGACAGTGGGATTGA
>JANRGW010041976.1:0-29841 GCA_024733675.1 Psilopsiagon aymara | reverse complement strand
GTCCTCCGTGAGGAGTGGGCCGGGTGGCGGTGGGAGAGGTGGGGGCGCGGCGGGCCAGGCACAGCTCTCCCTGCCCGGTGTAGCTGCTGTAGCCGCCGCCTCCACACTTGTTGCGCTCCAGTGTGGGGCCGGGGACCGCCGCAGTGGAGCTGGGAGCTCTGGTGACGCCGCCCGCCTAGGAGCGGGCCGGGCACGGGGCCGGTGGCGGGGCGCTGTGCAGGCGGCCCGTAGTGCCTGGCGGGATTCAGCCCCGGTCGGCATGGGAGGCCTCGGCTTGGCTTCCCGTGCTTGAGCATGGGAGGAAGTGCTTGAATCCTGCGACCAGGTTTAATTGGGAATCCTCTTGGCTCTGTTAACTATGCATTTAACTTCTAACGACCTCTTTTTAATCCGCCTTCTCTCAGCTGCGCTTTGTAAGCACGTTATGTGAAGTACCTGACCAGCTAAGGCACCCAAGCAGAATCAAGACTTCCGCAATTACAGGTAATTTGTGGCACGCCTACAGATGTTAAAGAGAGCTGCACAGAGGTAAACAGCTTGCATCAGTAAAACTGACAGGTCCTGTGACTGATCACACACTGGAAACATTCCCCAGAATTACAGGGGGAGTGGGAAATTAGAAGTGTGAGTCAGAAATAAACGTATTTCTGAGTATCTGGGCTGGATAAGATTGTGTACAGAAGGAGTACTCCAGTGCTTAAAGTGTGATGAATGTGTTGCAGGAAGGGTAGGCGTGCTTGCTTGGTGCATGGTGGTAGCAGGTAACTGTCTCCCTGTGGCATGATGGGCACGGCTGTTTCTCTCATCACTGGGCTTTCCTAGTTCAGGTGTTTCTTTTCTAATCCCTTATGTTGAAGAGACTATTTTATGTTACCTTTTTTTTTTTCCAAGTAGAAGAACTGATTTCTTTGCCTTATGCTGTGTTAGTTTTCACCTCTAAGAGAGCAGATACTGGGTTAAAAGAAGGAAGTGGCTTTTATCTTAAGAATGCGCTTTTAAATTCAGTTTTTGTGACTTTCACCACTAATGAGATCATGTTAGCTGTGGCCTGCATGAAACTGTATGGGGGTTTGAACCCAGATTCTGTTTGGGGTTGCCATGATCTCATGGTACATGTGTGTGCTGAGTTGAGAGTGTACCAAATAATGTTTCATCCTTTATTTTGTTAATGAAGTTATGTGATTCCTTACCCTTGCACTGTTCAGCCTGGAAACCTGGTTTGCCAGCTGCTTATCTTGAAGAGCCCCAGAGAAAAGGTAGCAGGTAGAAGGATGTGATTGTGTCAGGTTTAGCTCAGAGGACAAGGCAGTGGTGGGCCAACCCTCATCCTCTGTTGGCGTCTCTGTCTTCCAACTGAGCATTTCAGCGTGATTTTTCTAGGTGGAATTCCTGACACTTCTGCAGAGCTGCGAGGTTGCCATGTGTGTCAGGGTTTCCTGAGAAACTTGAATACTCAGAACTGACAGTCTTATGGTTGGTAGGACTGCATATCATGGGGCTCATTCTCTCAGCACTTTCTGAGGTTTGGGCCTCTGTTGCTGTTTTGTATCCCTTGAAGCATAACCTAGGTGGATTACTTGGGTAATCTCATCTATTTTGTGTAAAAAGTAATCGTACAATGAAAAAGGTAGAGCAGACATCTTGGTAGCTGGGAAAAAGCACACCTTGAGGTATACTCACAAGTTTCTTAATAACAGCCATTGCATAAGCTCAGTTGGTACCCATGAGTAAAGAAGATGCTTTATGAGTTGATTATTTGTGGTGTTCATATGAACAGTTTCAGTGAGATCAGTGATCCTCAAAACTGCATGAAACAAGAGCATGGGTCAAATCTTTCTCTTTTGATGTTTTTCTTTGTTCCTCACTGCTTTTAATTGTTACTTAATGATGGCCTATGAGTTATCTGAAATGAAAAGAACTGTGATTCTTGCCTGGCTAAACACCAGTTTGTGGAAGGAGAGCCTTGAAGTGATATGTGAAGAGAGATGAAGTGCTATCAAAACAGAAGGAATGTGGAAAAACGCATCTATGAGTTGGTTATAAAAGTTGAAAAGTAATTCTATTCCTTACCTTGTACCAGTGTCTCTTCCTGTAATAGATTTTTTTTAAAAAAGGTAAAAGTTGCTTTTGTCTTTACTTCTAATGAAAGAAATTATATAAAAAGCAAGGAAAAGCTGCACTGCAGTATAAACCTTGGTGTTTATAAATTTAATTAGCATTTCCAAAATTGTGGAAGTTCTGTCTGTGTGTGAAAGAGACAGTGACTTGCCAATTTTGTAGAAGAAGTTATGTTGAAGTAGGAGAGGGCAAATTTGTGGAGGGGATGCAGACATTTGCCCAGCTCCAGGAGGAAAGAAATGGGAATTAAATAACAGCTTAAAAAAAAAAAGCCATAACTAAAATCTGCTATTTTCGTGACTGGGAGCAGGGCATAGTGTGTATGAAACTTTCTTTGAAAGTATGGGAAATAGGAGATTTGCATCAGAGAAGACAGTCCTTTGGAATCTGGCTTTCTTTCAAGGCGGGAAGTTTAAAGCTCATTTTGGAGGAAAGGTTTACAGTTGAAAATAGCAGAGAGGTGCCAAATTCTAACAGGATGTGTACTGTCTTGTAATGCCTTCAAGTGTGATTAGCATTTCTGCTATCTCTTTCCACAAGTTGAGTAAATTTAATGCAGAGATGTTCTGGAGGATGAGAATCCTCCATTTACAGTTGCAGGCTAGTGAAATAACTATAGGATTTAACTACATATGCATTGGGTTCTAGTCTGTTGTGTTAAAGGCTAACTCTGGGTTTCTCACTCGGTTTAATTAAGCCAAAGAATGCCTCCTGTTTTCATAATCTTGGGTAGAAGAAAAGTACAATGCTCACAGTGTTCAGACCTGCAACTGTCAGAGGTTTCCTGTTCTGATTAGTCTTTGCCTGTTCTTGTGTTGGAGCAGATACACTGTCATTCCTCTGTTATGATTCTTCTGTTCTCCAGTTTCCACTCTGATCTGGAGATAAGCGTTCAGGACAAGTTTCAGACCTACTTGATGGAACTGTGATTGTTAGACTGCTCTTTTGAACTTAATTCAGCTTTTTAGGAAAGTAGAATTGCTGGCATTTCAGTGCTACAGCTGCATGCTCCTTATAACTTTTAGTGTACACCTGTAAAAATAGCTGGAAGCTGCCTGTAATAGTGAAATCAAAGGATTTTGGTTGTCAAAGCCTGAGTTCAAAGCTGCATCTTCTTGCAGTTTGAATTCTGCTTTAAAGCCTTATCAATGTAGAGAGCTGTATTATTTTTCAGGTAGTAGGAATATCCAGGGTGATTGAACTCAAGCACTGTACTTCCAACTTTGAACTGGTACTTACCTGTCTTAGTCTACTGATAAAAAGTAGGAGTCTGTGGAGCCTATAATTGTAGTGGAGCATTTCACAGCAGCACTGTGAGATGATGAGATTTTCTTATCTTCAGTTTAATGTCTGGGAAGTTGAGGCAGGCTAACAAATTAGGTGGGAAGTTTGAGAGAGGTAGCAAGTAATTGCTGCAACCTGTATGCAAGTCTTGGTGAAATAAAAGGATACTGTCTTTGGAAGATGTTAATCTGTATTTATTAGAAGCTTCCTTGGTTCAGTTATGGCAGTGCTGCTGTCCTTGTGGTACGGCGCGGAAACTAATTCAGCAATAGGAATAACAAAATTACACACTAGCAATTAAGTGCTTGCTATTCTGCTTAGCAATAAGCTAGACTCCAGTTTGGCAGGGTGAAAGTATGTGAATAAAAAACTGCTGAAATACAGACTTGTGTTCTTCAAATCTGGGTGTGAAGCAGCATATATATCTCTTAAGACACCTTGATGCTGGTTTTCAGCCCCTATATGAGCTAGTGCTCCCAGCATAACTGTTTAGATTGAGACCTGAAGGGAAAGTTGTATTGGCAGGGCCTTTGTATGCTGGACCTCTATGTACAGAAATACTTATTGTGTGAAGTTGGGTCATAAAGTAATTCTGGTAATGATTTTGGGTGTTATACAGATCAGATGTCCTAAAGCTTTTTGATAGCAAACAATCTGTGTTAGAACTGCTGTTCTTAGGCATCTGAGTTACCTTTGTCACCAAGGAGGTGGGAAGGGACACTTGGCACCAGAGCTTTTTTGCTCAAACATTATCTTGGTTAATGCATTCCTACTTTGGATAAAGTGACTTCTCCGTTGGCAGACTGCTGGTCTTGTATCAGTATTCAGGAGGCACTGCTGAAAGTGGAGTGTCAAGCCAAGCTGATAACTCTCTGTGCACCCTGCGCTGAAATTCTGATAGGAGTGGAGGCATTGTGAATACCCTCTATGTTTCTGTGTAATTCCAGAAGAATAATCAAATTGGTATCCAATTTGTAGTTGTGGTGAGATAGGTATAATCTCACTCTGAATTTATGACAAAGTTATCATACTATGGACCCCTTCTTGAGTGGAACTCCTTGATGTTCCTATAGCACAAACAATCATTGTAGTGCTTGCTGATGACTCCTTTTTCTTTTTCTTGATAATCTCCTATAGCAGCAAGCACCATGCTGTGTACGTGAAAGGAATATATCTTCTGTTGGTTTTACCTTCACTGTATTCTAGTTGTGGTTTGAAGCTATGGGTTTAACTATTGACAGATTATTTACCAATGTAACAGTCTTTAAGAGTGAAAAAAGTGACAGTTAATGAGCTGTGCTCATGAACACGGGAGCTTGGTGATAATTGTCTTCAGTGTTGTGAATTCCAGGGATTTTCACTGGGTGCAGGCACTGCACTGTTACTGTGGTCTAATATAGGCTTGCAGCAGCTAGCTTTAAAGTAGAAAGCACTCTAGCCATAGTAGCATAGAGCTCAAAACACTGCCCAGAAGCAGGAGAACTATGGAAATAGTTAAGCTGTTCTCTTGCTGCTGTCTATCCCAGTAGTGAAAAAATCCCAAAGACCACCACCACAAAAAAAAGACAAAAAAAACCCCAACCAAAAAATAACCAATCACCAAACCCAGAAAACAAAACACTTGCTTATATGCCTCTGTGTTGTGTGATCATATAGAACCATTTCTCATAACTAACTTTTCAGTGGTAGTGATCATTTATGATTGTTTTTAACTCCTCCTGTGACAGCCCAGGATCACTGTGATCCTCTGCTGAAATGGAGCAGAAGGTTCAGCTGGTAGCAGAAACAAAGATCTGTGCTGAGGCTTGGAAAGGCTTTTTGTCATGCCAGTTGCATTTTCCTTTTTTAAACGAAAATTTAACTCTTAATACACTCCCATGTTAGAATGGATTTCTAAATGCTGATATTCAGACTCACTGACCAGCTGTGTTCTGTTCTTCCCTGCTTATTCCTTCATAACTAGTCCTTAACCTCTCTCCTACTTTACTTTCTTTTTTCTCCCAATTTCACCTAATCTTTCATGTATTTAACTTATTCTTGTATTTTGCTGTACTTCTGAGACCAGCAAAACAGGTAAATTGACTGTCCACATACTGTTGTTTCTATAGGCATTTAGCTGGATTTGCTTATGTAAAAATACCTGGGCTGGATCTATGAAACTAAGAGTTGCCACCCATTAACGAGAAGTAGCTTTCTTGCTTTTTTCTCCTTTGGTCAGCAAGACAGTTAATCTTTTACTTGCTAGTAAAAAGGTTCTAAAAGCAACTGTGTAGAAGACAGTTAACCTACAATCAGGAGTCAACATTCTGCCTTCTAAGTTAGGAGTAAATGAGCTATTGCATCACTACAGATAGCCCAAACTTGATGTTAGCTGGAGTGATCTGCAGTGATAACCAAGTATGGCCTATCACACTATTAAGTTAAATTCTGCTTGGGCCACTGTGTCTGCTTATGGGAGAGAGGTGGGCACTTCAGGAGACTTGGAATCATCTTCATCAGGTGCTCTAAAATGCGTTGGTGAGTGCTGTTTAAACCCAGCTAGTAGGAAACACTGGGGATGAAGTCTTTGGATGGAATTTGGGCTGCTTGAATATGGTCCTACAGTCTTAACTGTGTCACCCTTGGCAGAGAAGTTAGTGAGACTTTACTGGTATTTGATCAGTTTCTGTATAGCTCTGGAGTATCCCAGAAGTCATATGACCTTTCACCAGCATAAAAACAAGCCTGAGAGGCCATGAGGGTACCATGGGAAAGGGCAAAGGTTGGTGATGAGGTTGGTAACGAGCCTGGCAAGCAGCAGGAAGAATAGGGTTTGGTGGCAGGAAGAGCTGAAATGATAACTGGAGGATTTGGAAAGGTAGGTGAGAATGGTGAAGGTGGGATGGGGTTGGGAGACTTGGGGCAAAAATCTGCCTCTTTAAAGTGTGGTGGCTTTTTCTGCCTTGATCCAGGTACAAGCCTGCTTTTGCTAGGACTGAAGCACCATGTTTTTCAACCCCTCTTACCCACTGACTGCCAATTCTTTACCCACGCTTTGCAATTTGCAGTCTGTTTTTTAAATGCAATTGTCCTTTTTTGGATTGGATTTAAAAAAAAAAATAACAACCACCAACAACAGCCAACCGACCAAACAGAAAACCCCCAAACAGACAGGTACTGGAAATAACTTTTAAATAGGCCACCCGGTTAATAATGCGCACACACACACCCACCCCCCCCCCCAAAAAAAAAAAAAAAGTTGCAGGAGATGGAGAGCTGCAGTGTGACCTCAGGAGCAAATGGAGATCGAGGAGGCATCTTGAGGTAATTTTACCACTGAAGACAAGGTACACTTTAACTACACCCTGAGACGCCCATATTTTTTATCCATTTCTGCATGGGTAGAGAGGAAGGAGTGATTGCATGTGGTAACAAATCCTTGTGAAGCTGTGGTAGCAGAAAGGCAGCAGTATCCGTGTACAGTGATGCTAAGAAATGGGCCTTATGAGGTGGGGGTACACAGGTTCCACTTCTCACTTTCACACTGTAAGGAGATGTAGAGAGAAGGATCAATGACTGAGAGAAGAAATTCAAGGAGTCTGTGAAATTAAAGGATTGGTGAGTGGTGTGTGTGTAGTACCACGATTTACATGGTGCCAATCTTCTACAGGCTTTATTTTCAGATGTGCAGGGGTATTTCTAGTCATAATACTTGTAGTGTTGTTTTAAAAGTATTATAATTGCAGTGTGTGTGCGATAATAACACAGATTAGTAGTAAAAACCCTGATAAAGTTGTAACTGTTCCTTGGTTTAGCATAAAAAGATCTTCAAAGCAGATCTTGAAAGCAAGACTGACCTAATGGATGGAAAATCAAATCAGCAAAAAAAGGGTACAAACAAATATTTAAAATCTAGCTAGTATGTTCTTTAAGTAACTCTGGTATTAAGGGTCTTTCCTGTGGCTCAAAGGTTTCTTAACCCACAAAGACTGTATCTGTATGCTAATAAGAAGAAAACTTTCTTAGAAAAAAAACCTAGCAGGATTGGAAGGTGACTGCTTCCAGGACTGTTTTGAGATAGATCTAGAGAGGTAATTGTCCACAGATTCTGCCTCCTGAAGGAGGCTCAGGAAAGATTTCTGCAATCTGAAGAAAATCCTGAGTCTGTCCCTTGTTGGTATTCACCTCCTAAAGTATATCCCCATATGTGTCATATATAGTCAACCACCATAACCTGAGGGAAGTGTAGCTTATGGAACCAGTGATGGGAGATCACGCTTACATTTCAGTAACTCAAAACAAAACTATCCCTTTGCATTCATATAACAATGAAATGTCCTCATTTTCCCTGCACTGTTGTGTGCTTTGACTGATGCTGTGTATTATTGTATGTGACTTACTGATTACATATAACTGCTGTAAACCAGAAAATATTTTGACATTATTCAGAATGAACATGTGATGTGGAAGAAGACTGCAAAAAAAGTCTTAATTCTTCATGCAGTGTGGCCCAGCCCAGAGTTAGGAAATCTTGAACATTCTCTCATGTGATGGATACAATGGCCTTTTCCAGTGGTGGTTTTCTTTCCTGTGGAAACTTTGAAAATGTGATTTTGCTTATTGATGTCCTGTGCTGGAAATGCCAAAGAAAGATAGTCTGGGCTAATGGCTGGACTTGGATCAACTAGGTCAAAAAGGTCTTTAACAAAGGTGAGAAATAAAAACCTTCATGAGGAATTTTGGAGCAAAAAGATCTGCAAGCACTGGCTGATAGGCATGAGAAATGCTGGTTTCCTGAATCCACAGTAGCTTGCATACTAGCTTTCTGTAATCCCAGCTGAAGTGGGGAGGTGGGCTGAAACACCTCTGATTGATCTCTCTGAAAAGCTGTTGTTTGTGGAAGCTGAGCAAACCCAGACAGTTCCTCCCTGGGAGGTATGTGGGAGACAAAGGTGAAATCCTTTAGTTGATTTAGTTGGTCATAGTACTTTGAAACTTGCCTACTGGAAACCAGTATGCTGGAAAAGTCTCTGAGCTATTGCTGGCCTGTCTGAACTCTTCAAATGTCGACTTCAGCGCTCTCTGAGCTTCTGAAATGTATCCCCTTTTCTAGAACCAATGCAGTCTTGTTACAAGGGAGGAGAAAGAGGAGTGGGGGAAATTGCCTGACTGGCAGTGACAATTTGTCTAATTACCCTGGGCTCTTGTTCTAGTTAGAGATATGCAATTTGGGGGTGAGTCTTTAAGCACTGATTTTAAACATCCAAGTCAAGATAGATAATGACCAAGACTTAACTTTTACTGCTACAAGCTATTGCTTCAACAGTAGAGAGCAACGAGAGCCCTATAGTCATGTTTTTTTAATTTGTGAATGAGGTTATCCAGACCTGCTCATGGAAGAGGCAGAGCATCAGCAGCAGTCCCTGAAGGGCTGTCTTTATTGCTGGAATGTACTCATGAAAATGCTATTTACACTTCAAAGCTAAGGATGGGACAGCTTGGCTTAATTCATATTGGAATTCTACCTAATACCTTTATTTTTTTTTTAACATAACACCTACATTGCTTCTGGATGATTTCATCTATTCTTTTGTTACCACTTCTACTAGTTTGATAGCAGTATCTTTTTATTTATGGATGGTTTTGTCAGTTTCCTGTCTGCTTTTTTTGCTTGATGTGGCTAATAGGTGTTTTCAGTTAGCAAAGACACCTAGAAGTCAAATAAATGTGATCCCTTGTGTGTAATCAAGTAATGGAATATTACGTGCTGATATGTGATTAGATTATTTATAACTGTTTATAGGTAAGCCCACTGTGTCAACAAAATGCTACCGCAGCCAGTGTGGATATGCTGCAGTTATGATACTGCCTTTTTTTTTCCTTTTGGCACCACATGCTTGATGGTATTTGTTTCCTATCCTGATTAACCTTAGTTTTGTTTATTTGTCTTAGGTCAGACGATTAAAACAAGACAATGGATTGGGGAGCCCTGCATACCATTTTAGGAGGTGTAAATAAACACTCCACCAGCATTGGGAAGATCTGGCTGACAGTCCTGTTCATCTTCCGTATCATGATCCTGGTTGTGGCTGCAGAGAGAGTCTGGGGAGATGAGCAGGATGACTTTGTCTGCAACACTCTGCAACCTGGTTGCAAGAATGTTTGCTATGATCACTTTTTCCCCATCTCTCACATCAGACTCTGGGCCCTGCAGCTGATCTTTGTTTCCACACCTGCGCTGCTGGTGGCTATGCACGTAGCTTACAGGAGGCACGAGAAGAAGAGGCAGTTCAGAAAGGGAGACCAGAAATGCGAATACAAGGACATTGAAGAGATCAGAAGGCAGAGGTTTCGTATTGAGGGCTCCTTATGGTGGACATACACCGGCAGCATCTTCTTCAGGCTGGTCTTTGAAGCAGTCTTCATGTATGCATTTTATTTCATGTATGATGGGTTCCGCATGCCTCGCTTAATGAAGTGTAATGCGTGGCCCTGCCCCAACACAGTGGACTGCTTTGTTTCTCGACCTACTGAAAAGACGGTGTTTACTATTTTCATGATTGCTGTGTCCAGCATTTGCATTCTTTTAAATGTGGCTGAGTTATGTTACTTACTGACAAAATTTTTCCTCAGAAAGTCTAAGAAAGCTGGAAATAACAAGCATCATTCCAACCATGAGAATAAGGAGGAAACCAAACAAAATGAAATGAATGAGTTAATATCTGATAGCTGTCAGAACACAGTTATAGGATTTACAAGTAGCTAACGTGCTGTCAGTACTGGTGTTCACTCTTTTTGGGGTGAGTCTTTAAAGGCTGCAAATGAAATTTAATAAAACAATTTAAGTTGGTTGAGACCAAGTGTCAGTTGAGATATAGTGTCAGGTGTCAAGGATGCACATCTGAAAGGAGTCACTGCAGCCTACACATGTGAAATTTACATGAGGATTAAGTAGGAAAGTGTATCTTCCTGTGAGTATCCTTACCAGCTGACTATGACAAGTGAGAAACCTGCCAATACCTTCATGCTGACACAGCTCCTAAAACTAAATGCAACAGCAATAAAAACAAAATTCTTCTAAGCTAGATATTCTAGTATTACAAGTTGTTTTGTAATAGTGATAGTTTTTACTTGTGAACTGATAATTGAAGTATTTTTCTAAAATCTAAGATTCCATGTTGCTCAAGGTGTTTTAGTACACAACTGAGTGTTTTGCTTCTTAACCAGGCATATGCTGATGAATCCTCTAATATCATATTTCTAGGGAGGAGGCAGCAGCAGGATACATCTTTACAGCTTTGCAAGCACTGCTTAAGCCTGGAAAGGGAGCTTTAGATGCTTGCATACACACTGCTTGCTGGCTGTAGGAAAGCTGTGTTGAATGCTTACCACATGTAATGTGGAAAACTGAGGTAGCTAGGTCCTGGCTGCAAACTCATGCCTAAAGCCAGCATGACAATGTACATACAGCCTAAGTATATTTGCTTTAAACATCTAGCACACTGGTAATCTTGCTGAACTTTTAATTGCATACAGCCAGTTTTATAGCAACATACATAATTTTATGTAAATGTTTATTTCCCAGATGTATCAGCTGTATTTGTTCCTTTATGCTACATCACATCATGTAACTGGCTTTGCTTTTTTGTTGTTGTTGTGATAGACTGATGCTGCTGTTAAGAAACTGTGGGCTTTTTGTTTTGAAGGACATGGAAAAGTATCACTGGAAATGGAACAAGTCTTCTGAATAAAAGGCAAACACTTTAATCTTTCTCTATGAAGTGAAAGTCCATATGTGAATGCTAGTGAGATCATAGCAGGACAAGTGCTTATGAGCAACTGTTTTCAAGCAGGCACTCCACATCCAAAGTGCAAGTACCCCACACATCCCTCATTCCCAGCCTGAGTCCTGATGCCATGATTCTGTTGTCCATATTCTAGTGGAGGTACATGTAACCCTTTAATGTGTGGACAAATGTGCTTGTGCTGTTGATGTTCAGGAGCCCCTGCTTCCAAAGACGGGGTAGTGCAAATCTCATGGACATGCTGATCTCAACAGAGTTGATTTCTTTTCTCTCTCTCTCTTCACCAGTTCAGTGGCTTTGCCTCATTGGTTTTGTATTGTGGAGCTGTTCTTTCAAGAGCAGGTATCCCTAGGAGCAGCGATTGCACTCTGGTTTTTCTCCTGCATTGCATTTTGTCTTGCAGGCGCCAGCAGAGCTTTGTGTGTGTGTGCATGCTATTTAAGGTGTTTGAGTTGGTTGACAGATTGTAGGGTGCACAAGCAGCAGGTGAGAGAAAATACCCAGTCAGCTCTGCCTCTGCCTTAGCTAAGCCCTGCCATTTTTTACTATTCTCTTCTGCTGGCAAGCTCCTGATCTTTCCTGCCTTTGCAGCACATTTTCAATTGCTATTGTGAAAAGAAATTGCTGCTGATCTTCTGAATGTGTCTACCAGCAAGCTGGAGGGGAAAAAATACACAGAACTACATTACTGTGCTTTTGTCCTCTCTGTGGCAGCCTGAAAACACAAGAAGTGCTGCAAATTTGCCTTTGTAGGTATTGATCCTGGTGGCCTCATGATGGCTTCCTCTCCAGGCTCCATGTCCTGCTATAGTGATGGTTTAAACCTGTATGTAATGGAGCTGCTCCCTTAGGGTCAGGAAGGCACCTGGTGCTCAGGCTGTACCTCACTGGATCACCACCCAGAGGCAGCCAGGGAGGGCTCTGGCCTCCAGCGGTCTGAAGGTATGGAGACATGGCTATGGCTGCTTTCCAGAACTGTGCTTCATGGAGCGGGTTTTGCTGTGGACTTTCATTCAGGGCATGCTGCAAATCACATACCATATAGGGAATAGGAATAGTGATCAGTTAATGATTATGTCTGATCATCCCTCACTACTGTTAGTGATCAAATTGAAGCAGCCTTATGCTAAATGTCAAGTTTGACAAACACCCTAAGGCTGCTAGTTTTTCCTCAAATGGAAGAAGGTGGCTTTTATTGGTCTATGGTAAAAGCGCAGGCCTCCTAAACCCCAAATGGGGATTTGACAATAGCTTTTTATATGGTATTCTCATTTCCTGCTTACAAGTTTTCAAACAGTAGGTTTGAAAGCAGTTGGATTTTTCTACATCTGTTCTATGTCAGTCATTATTTTAAGCCTGGATAGGTGGGCAAAGCTTAAATGAAGAAATTGGGCATATGTGGTCTTTTGTGCACCAGCACACTTGTGTGTGTGGCTGTGCTGCAAATGGGTTTGGGTTGCTTGGGCATTTCCTGTGTGGTAGCAGGACCTGGTAAAATGCAGTCAAGGAATACTGCCCTGCTGCTGGAGTATTCTGGCGGCCAGACAGGTCAGGAAAAAAATGTGCCAGTCCTTGTCCAGCTTATGCAAATGTTGTTTATAAATCAAAGAGCCGGAGCTTATCCAAGGCTTCACTAGTGCTAAGTCACTGACTTCACAGAGAAGACCAGTTGTGAATGGGATGTTTCTCATCACACTGTGTGTAACCCTGATTGTGGACGCTCACCTTTACCTGAAATATCCCCTGACTTTTGTTACTGCCAAGAAACGTTCCTGCTGGTTTCAGTGCACTCTTTAAATTAATTCATCATCTCCTGTTGGGTTAGGCCGAAGTAGATGGTATCATGAGGAAGTGGCAGCTTCCAGGGTCTGGTTTCTCCAAGTCACCTGCCCACTGCCACATCCTGCATCCTGTGGCCTGAGCAGGAAGACTCTGTTTGGTGGGGTGGTAGTTCAACTTCTCTGCAGGGGCCTCCTCCTACATCTTCACAAGCTAGCTGGGGCTCCTCTGAACTGCAGAATGCATCAGCTCCCAGCCCATCTCTGTGCCTGCCCCTGCTCCTGCCCAGTAGCTGTCTCCTGGGAGGAGGATATCGCATCCAAATCCGATCACTGGTGACTGGTGTTTTGTGCTAGAATGGCACTGTCATCAGCTGTGATAGTTCAGGCAGTTTCTCTGATGGCTGCTGGCTTAATTGTCCCTGCCCATCCCTACTTTGCCTCCCCACCCTGCGATTTCCCCTTTGTTGTGCCTGGGGCAGAGATTGCTTAAATTGGCTGCGGTGCCAAACGATTAATCAGAGCCTCTGGAAAAGCTCTCCTGCAAGTTCCCACTGCCCCCTTCCACCCTCCTGTCCTGGTTTCCTATCAAACAGGCAGGAGCCCTGACCACATACAGGGGCAGGCAGCAGCATCTGCCAGACTCTGCCCCTAATACACACACCAGCCCGTGACTCCAGCCCTGCTGCGTGCCCTCCTCCATCCCTCTTTTCTCACTCAGTCCCCCTGCAACCTTGGAGTTGTTCTTCCATTGACCTAAGCCCTTTCTAGCAACCCTACATGCCAAAGTGCTAAAGGCAAATGAGATCAGTTGTGGGATGGTTCAAACCCACTGTCCCCTTTTTACATAGTTAAGCTGCCTACCCTACTTCACGTACTGCAGCTGTGAGCTCTTTGCTGCCAGGTTGGAGTGAATTTGGCTCCGCAGAAGACTCTGCATGCTGTGCTGGCCCAGTGCCTCACCCACCCTCACTTCACAATGGTGTGCTGGAGAGCACTGCCTCAGCTCCCAATTGCTTGGTATGTTTTTCTGTTAGCACTGGTACCTCTATTTCCCTTACTGAACCAGGGCTTTCATTACAATGCTCCTGAAATAAATCTATTTTGTAGACTCACAGAACAGTTTAGGTTTAAAGGTCATCTAGTGCAACCCTCCTGCAATGAGCAGGGATATCTGCAACTAAATCAGATTGCCTCAAAGCCCCATTCAACCGGACCTTCAATGTTTCCAGGTATGGGGCATCTACCACCTCTCTGGGCAACCTGTTCCAGTGTTTCACTACCCTCATCATAAAGAGCTTCTTCCTTATATCTAGCCTAAATCTACCCTATTTTAGTTTAAACCATTGCTCCTTGTCCTATCACAACATACCCTGCTAAACAGTCTGTCCCCATCTTCCTCATAAGCCTCCTTTAAGTACTGAAAGTCTGCAATAAGATCTCATTGGAACCTTCTCTTCTCCAGGCTGAGCAACCCCAGCTCTCTCAGCCTATCCTCTTAACAGAGGTGTTCCATCTCTGATAATTTTTGTTTCCTACCTATAGGCCCGTTACAACAGATCCATGTCTTTCCTGTACTGAGGACTTTAGAGCAGGACACAATACTCCAGGTGCAGTCTGAAGCCATGTTCCTTTAGATCAGCCCAGGATACAGTTAGTTTCAGGGCTGTGAGAGCACACTGCCAGCTCAGGTCCAGCTTTTCATCACTGATATGCCTAATTCCTTCTCCTCGGGGCTGCTCTCAGTCCCTTCATCCCCCCCTCTGTATTAATACCAGGGGTTGCCCCAGCCTAGGTGCAGGACCTTGTACTTGGCCTTGTTGAGCTTCATGAGTTCATGTGAGCCCATTTCTGGAGCTTGCCCTTGTCCCTCTGGATGGCATCCTGTCCTTCAGGTGTGTCGGCTGCACCACTCAGCTTGGTGTCTTTTGGAGATTTGCTGCTGGGGCACTCAATCCCACAATGTTGTTAATTAAAATATTAAACAGTTCTGGTCTCAGTAGGGACCCCTGAGGAACACCACTTGTCACCAGTCTCTATCTGGACATATAGCCTCATTTAGTCTCTGACCAGTATCCTCTCAATGCAACCATCCAGAGCAACCTGGTCTAGTGGAAGATGTCCCTGCCCATGGCAGGGGGCTAGAACTAGGTGATCTTTAAGGTGCCTTCCAGCCCAAACCGTTCTAAGAGTCTATGATGATTCTATGATCCAACCAATACCTCATCTACCAAACAGTCCATGCATCAAATTAATATCTCTCCAATTCAGAGAGAAGGATGTTGTGGGGAACCATGCCAAAGACCTTATAGAAGAACAGATAGACAACATCCATAGCTCTTCCCTTGTCCACCAATTTAATCACTCCATTGCAGGCTACTAGGTTGGTCAGGCAGGATTTGCCCTTGTTGAAGCTATGAATCACTTCCCTGTCCTCCATGTGCCTTAACAGAGCTTTTAGGAGGACCTGTTCCGTGATCTTCCCAGGCACTGAGGTGAGGCTGACAGGCTGGTAGCTCCCAGGATCCTCCTTTCTACCCTTTTTAGAAATGGGTATGATTTATGTTCTTCATAAAGTAGCACATGCTGCCTTGCTGTGTTTCCCACTGCTGCTGCAGTGACTGAGCAATGGCAAGTTAAGAAGGTGCCCAGCAGCCAGCCTGAGAGAATTACAGAATCATAGAATGGATTGGGTTGAAAGGGGCCTTAATGACCATCTATTTCCAACCCCCTGCCATGGGGGTTCTACTACCCCAAGTTGCTCAAAGCCCTGCCCAGCTTGGCCTTGAACACTTCCAGGGATGGGGAGTTGAGCAAGGTCCCTGTTGTGTGTATCTGAGTAATGATTACTCACAGCTCATCATCTACCTCATAGAATGTGTTTATTGATTTGCAGCAAACGGAGTAGCTGGGGATCTGGGTTAAAAACGATCATGCTGCTTCTTGTCTTTGTTAGCCGATGCTCATTGAGCTGCTTGTGATGGGAAGACAGAGGGGCAGGCATTCAAGAGTTCTCCATGCATTTTTAGTCGTTGGTGTATGATCATCACAGACAGATTTGTGCCGGGCCCTCAGAGAGCACGGCCTCTGAAGCCAGAGGGACTATCAGATCTGAAGTCCTACACCATACTGGCCACTGCTCCCCCTCCAAGGGCAGGCACCATCACCTCAGCAAACTTCTTTGTAGGGACTTGGCAACACTGACTGCAGCAAGGGCACTACCCTTGTGGCAGCCTTTCCCTTGCCACAGGCAGTGTGTACCCATCTCCCTGCACAGCCCTGTATTGTCAGGCTAGTATTTCTCAGTTTAGGCATGTAAAGGTGAATGGTTTCCTTTTCACCTTTCACAGAAGCCAAAGATTATCTGTTTTTACCAAATAAAGATGGGGATGGGATGCAAATAACACTTCTGCAATTTCCCACCTATATCCTTGATGCTAGTGTTGGAGCATGACTGCTTCCTCAGCGTGCACACACAGCTGGGTGGCTCCGCGGGTTTCTCTGCACAGAAGCACTCAGTGCTTCGTCTGACAGAGCAATGGGCAGGTGGGCCCGTGGGAGGAGGACGCAGGGAGAGGTTCTGGCAGAGCCCTGACTCAGCCATCAAGTCCTAGCAAGGGCCATGTCAGCACTCTGCTTCATCCCTGCCAAGAGGCATATGGACCGGACTGCCTCTCCCTGCACCTTGCCACCACCCAGCTACTTCCTGCCTGTGCCACTTGGTCATCCATCTATGCCGCAGCTTCTACTGCAGCCTCCCCTCACCTGTCCAGGCTGTGAAAATCATGTTGGCAAGCTTGCAGATCTTTCAGGGCCAGATCCAGTGCTCCTCATTGTCACTCTGCAAATCCCTGTTGATTCCAGCAGGCTGGGGCCAGTTAAGGGTGTAACTCCTTAAAAAACACTGCAACAGTACTCAGCCACTTTCTGCACAGCCCTTTTGCAACATCAGGTCCCGTTTCACACAGCAGCTATTGCTTCTTTGCAGCACATCCAGGTGCTGCAAGGATGTGCAGCATCCAATAATTCCCCATTTGGGTCATGCCCACCCACTGCAGGCAGCAATGCTGCCCCGGTGCCATGTGGACCAAAGCACATCTGCTGACATGAGGTCATGCTCTCAAAACCATTTCAGCTGTTTCTAGTGATTTGCTGGTGACTGCAGAAAAGAGTTCATTACTTAGAGAAGGAAGGGGAGAGCTCCCTAAAATGTTTTGGCTCTTGCTGAGCCTGGAGAGCTTTCTGTTGATCCAGAGAGATCTGAGAACAGCCTTCAGTACTTGAAGGGGTACAAGAAATCTACAAGAAATCTGGAGAGGGGCTTTTTACAAGGGCAGGTAGTGAGAGGACAAGGAAGAATGGCTTTAAACTGAAAGAGGTTGAGTTAAATTAGTTATTAGGAAAAAGCTCTTCCCTGTGAGGGTGCTGAGGCACTGGTTCAGGTTTCCCAGAGAAGCTGTGGCTGTCCCATTCCTGGCAGTGTTCAAGGCCAGGTTGAATGGGGCTTGGAGCAACATGGTCTAGCGGAAGGTGTCCCTGCCCAGGGCAGCAGGGTTGGAACTGGATGATCTAAAGATTAGTCTTTTCCAACCCAAACCATTCTATGATTTTATTATTAACTAATGTGAGGGCCTTTTTTCTGTGCTGGCTTGGATGTTGGGTAGCTGTTTACTTGTGTACAAGCCCATGAATCAGAGCTTGGGCTGGCAAGATCAATAAGGCAGGAAGGTTTTACACCCTGCTGGCTCCTGACCTATGAGGATCCCCAACCCATGGGAATTATTTTACTTCCTTCAGACCCAAGGGCAGAGCTGGCTGTGCTGCTCTTATCCCTCCAGAATGGCCTGGTGCAGCCTTTCTGTATTATCAAAACCATGGTGGAATCCTGGCTAATGTAATCTCTCCTGATATCTTATGCCACCGCCCCTTGTTATTTTTTACATGATACACTTCTCAGGCCAGGGACACACCTCAGTGATGTCTTGAAGACATCCAGGAAATTTAGGCAATTGTTAAATAACAAGGACAGCAATGACAACAACATGGTATAAAGCTTGATGATGACCTCAAGAAAGAACTGGACTGTGTCCTTTGATGCCAATTAGGATATACGGAAAACCTGGAAAGAAAAGTAACTGGTGATTACTGTGGCCCAGCTAAAATTTCCTGAATGTCCCTGGGGCTGAAATTCACAACAGTGAAGCACAGATGCAGCTTTTAGCAGGACCTAAGTGACACAAGAGGGAGAACTGAATCCTGTTCTTAGGGCTGATGGTTTGGGTTTAATCAGAACATCTCTCAGATAGACACAAAGTGTGTGTTCAGTTCAAGATGACAAAAAACAGTTTAAAAGCATCTCACAGGGCTTTAATAGGCTGTCTGAAAAAAATGCCCCTCACAGTTAACCAGTCTCTGGTTATTTTTCTTCTCAAAATTTAACCAATTTACCAGTCTCTGAAAAGTTTCCCAGTGCAGCTGAGGCTTGAGCAGAGAGCAGGAGCTCTCATGTCTTGCACATCTCAGCCACACAGATGGGACTGGACCTGGCTCCAACTCCATGGTTCTTTGGCCAAAGGGAGGAATAATAATAATAGTAATAATTTGCATTAACATGGAAGAAATGCAGCAATAATTAGAATTCCCAGCAAATGCCTTAAACTCTGGGTTGAAGTATAAATTTTATTTTGGCATCCCTGATAATTATTTATGTTTAAAGGGAAATTTTCACCAGATAAAGCTAATAGAAGAAAAAATCATCAGATGACGATGAGAGAGAATTAGTTGAGATCAGAAAAGGAATTAAGGCACTTTGGGAAAAGATAATTTTAGCAGTCACACTGTGGTAGGTTGCAAATAAAATGCACTTCAAAGAAAAATTTGAGTACCTCATCTAACTCCCTGGTTCCCGAGGGCCTGAACTCCGCCATTTTTCTGATAGAGGAAAAATCCTCCAAAATATTTAGATGTATAAAGAATGAAATTAGTAATGAAATTGATAAATATGTCGCCCAATTGTGCTGGCAGGTGGGGGCCAGGTTCAGCTATCCACAAAGGGTAGAGACAGAAGGGGTTTGCTCTTGAAGACATGCAAGCCATCTGGCAGGAAGCTGGAAGGTGTCCCCACACCCAGCAGAGGTGAGGAGTAATGGCCAGACACCTTCCCGACTCTTGGGCACTGTAAGGAAAAAAGGAACATCGATAAGAGTAACTCTTCCACTTGTCACAGCCATAGAAAACCAATAATGTGGAACTACACTGACTGTGTGGTATTTTACAGGAATCAGGGATGAAAGGGGAACACTGAATATCTCAGGTTTCCCTTCTTCAGATTATTTTTGTGTTTATCCACTGATTATTGCAAAACATGAAGTCATGCTGGAGCTTCCTCCAGAGGGAGAGCCTGACCTACCCAACTGCCGCCACGCTTCCTTCAGCATTTCCCCACTTCTTCACCACACAAAGGTGGGATTGATGTGGGAGGAGGCCCCTTCTCCACCCATGGCCCCTCCAGCAACACCAAAAAGAGGAGCTGTGGGTGAGCTTGCAGGTTGTACTGGAAGGCATCCTGTGAATTTAAGTGCCTGGAGGGGTGGGCAGTGCTGGGTGGGGGTTTTCTTTATTGCAGCTCTGAACATAGGTGTCTGGCATTCATTTAAATCCTACCAAGTACCTAAATAGTCTCTTGGAACTCATCCCAAAATCTATCTAACCCTTTTATCACTGTTTGGGAAACCCTTGATTAGCAATCAAAGATGTTGGCAGCCAAAGAGATCACACCAGCTACTCGGGAACCTGGGAAGCTCTTCAGACATACCCCTGGAAAATGACACAAAGAACAGTACAGCTGCACATCCCCTGCCCTAATGGTCTTGTAACATCACCTTTTTCACAGATGGTTCACAAGCTTAATTTACTGCTCAGCAAGATAAGGCACACTCCTGTTTTTTAACAGTTCTGGTATTATACAGTCCCCTTCACCAAAGAGCTGTGAGGTGTTATACAATTGACCACTGAAAAAATAATCACTGAAGAATAACCACCTATTAAACATGATTCAAACCCAGCAGCAAATGCATTTTATCCTGGTGGGTCTGTTAGGAAGAAATGTTACTTTTTTGAACACACACAAACCAAGCAAAAAAAAATATTGGGTATGAAAGGTCACACAGCCCAAGCTGCAAATCTGAAACAAAATCAAATTAACCTGTGTCATACCTGAGGTGTATTTGTCTGACATGGCAAAAGATGCCAAGGTTATGTGTTTTTTCTGGGCTTTTTCTACAGCAGAAAGGCTGGTTTGATCAAGTACATTAATTGTGTATTTATCAAATTCTTGGAAAATACCTGTGGTAGGTAAGCTGCAATTAGCCTAAAGCTTGTCTACATTATTTTAGCTTAATTTGGTAATCCATGAGTGCCGCTAAACCACTGGACAGACATTCAACATTGGATAAACTCTCACCACTAGCCAAGCCCAGCAACACTCAGCAAAAGCATGAATACATGTTATTTTGGGGATTGACTATAACTTTTGGAGGGTAATTCTTAAATTCTCAACTCCTGTAAACAAACCATGCTCAGGAGGTCACTTTTCCACTTTTGTGGACACACATAACATGGTTCCTTGGGACATGCTTCAGTAAGGCATCTCTGAGAGGTTTCCTCCTCCTTTCTGCACCACAAACCCACAGTCATGGAGAAGGAGCCACTGGTGCCCCTGAAGGATTTTGTCAGCATGCTGCAGACATGTCTGTGTGTGCTTGGGCACAATCTGGCAACCACAAACCACCTGATTTCCTTACGGAGCTGGCTGGATAGTTGTCTGTCCCTCTGGGTACATCTATTTCCCAACAAGGATGCAACCCAGACCTGTATTTCCTTTAGACTGCAGGGTTCAATCCCACAGCTTCATCAATCTACAGAGTCCTTCCCAAGGCTGGTAGCCAGGCATGGAGGCAGCGAAGGAAGAAGGGACACCTCCACTCCTGTGGGACACTGCACAGGGGAACAGAGAGCGTGCAAGACAGGTTCTGACTCATCTGGTTAAGATTGGTAGCTAGGGAAGCATAAGGCTACTTCTGAGTCATATTTGCAGCCTTTTATTCAGTGTTTAATGTAAAATGCATGAACAGTCTTGGAAGAAGACACTCCAGAGCTTCCTCCCCATTCCCAGATGAGTCCTCTAGTCCTTAAGGAATATTCTCCCACAAATTATCTCATTCCCTCCCCACGTCCTTTTGTCCTGCTGACTTTTGTTACCCTCTACCCAGCAGAAGATGTAGAGACCACCATCAGCCTGGCTAACCTACAGCCTGGTGGTTATGGCATTGTGTGGGAAGTATGACATAGAGGTTTGAGTCTTCTCAGGTCAAGCAAAGCAAAAGTGTCCAAACCTTGGGTGAGTCTGGGACAGCTTAGGATGTTTCTACATTACCATTTTAACTGGAGACAAGAAGATGTTGCTGAAGTGAATCCCCTGATTACCTCCACTCTGTGTTTTATTTCAGACTGAGGAATCAGCCTGGATCTCTTTTGGCTTGAGCAAAACTGGAAAACACTCTCCTTGATCATAGATCATGTGTTCCCACTGCCCTGGCAATTGGTCCATGGGGACTGGTCTGAAGAAAACCCTCTAGACATGTATATGGTGTGACCACTGGATCCTCAGAACCACCTGTCTCTACAGATTGCTCTTGCTGGGCTGCCACAGTCATAACCTATGTAAATGTCATATTGCAATGTTGTGTGCTGTAATATGGTGTAATGTACTATAATGTAGTACACAGTAAGCATGGCAAAAAGTTATTCTATGAGGCGAGTGAGAAAAAAGAGAGGATCCTTGATGTGGAATTCTGCATTTTACATTAAACCTTCGACACCAGCAGCTGCTCTTGGAAGAAAGCAAGCTGACCAGCTTTTGGTAGGAAAAGGTGTGGGAGTTTCTTCCATGCCAAAGGAGTGACTTCTGGGCTCCACATGCAAAGGGATGGTCTTACCTCTGGAGATAGAGGTGAGAGTACACACACCACCCCCACCCCCATCGGCACAGCTCACAAGCCCTCCCTGGCTCTCCTGAGGCGTGATATAGAAATGTAATGCTTACAAGTGATGGATTTCAGGAATCTAGCCAGTAGCTTCTTGAGCTAATTGGAGAGTAGGCAACTTTCCCCATATCTTCCTTCACTCCCTGATGAAAAAAAGGAAGTACAAGTTGTTTTATTACTGAAGCCAGACTGGCCACAGCTCTGCCATAGCACATATCAAATGAGCAAGTGGAAAAAGAAAAATAGATTTAGCTAGTTTTTAGTGATCTTTCTGTGATTTTCACATCAGCAGGCTGTGCCATTACACTAGTTGGTAGCGCTGGAAGTGTACTGAGCGCCACAGAAAAGAAAAGAGAGATGCAAATCCAATTAAGCAGGCTAGCTGAAGCTGTGCATAGCTAAAAGGGCATGAAGAATCTTGAGGTTTATGCCAACATTTCCTGTCCCTGAAGTTATAGACATGAATGTGTATTTTTCTGATTTACAAGCAAAATACTTGTTCGCAGGAGGTACAATAGACTACATGACAATGCAACATGGCTTGGCATAAGGAAGGAAGAATGACCTCACCTGAGATTGCAGATTGCAGTTTGGAAATAAGGTATTTCAAGAACATTTGCAATCCCTGATGGGAAATGGAAACTCTGCACACTCTGGTCTTGCCTGGAATATCCTTGTAGCTTCACATAAATGCTGTTGATCAGAATAATTTTCAGTAGATCCTATCTCTTTTGAAATAATAGAAACTACTGTAGCTGATTTATGAGCACACTTGCCTGACACTCTACCCCTAACAATAAAATACCTAGCAGTAAAACATCTTGTGTGGTTTATGCCTGACTTATTTTACATTTTTTTCCACAAGCTAGGCATGTACAGAGTTGCTGTTTGGTTGTTTTAATCCCATTCTTTTCTTGTCCAAACAGTGCTCCATGTAAAACTCTGTCCATCAGTCAGCCTGTGTGGAGCAAATGCCGCAGGGCCACTGTGTTCTCCATTGCAAGTCCTAAAAGGTGAGTTCCACTGTGAATGCCTCCTGGCAGTGCCTGATCTCATTTTGATTTTGAATCGCACAGCCTGTGGGTCACTATGACCTGAAATTTGCATCTCTTTGCCTCCTCTCCCTTTTCTCTGGAAACCCAGCTCTGTTTCTTCCATGTTTACAAGATCCTTTCCCACAGATCTTTGCATGGGCTCCACTGGGACTTCTGTAATTAGCAGCATGATTACAAAGTGGAGAGACATTGGTACATGGAACATTACCTTCCCTGGTGCTCCAACATCCTTTGGAGCTAGAAGTGAAGTCTAGCTGATTCAGTCTAAGTGTAGGCTTGATAACCTCTTAAGCTCCTTCCCCTAGTTTTGTGCAGCTCATACACATCCGCAGCTGCACAGAGATCCTGGGAAGATCTTCCAAGGAACATCCTGGTGGTTTGCAACTTAGCTTTTCCTTTCAAATCAAACAATACAACTCTCTCCCCGAAAAGTTTGGAAGTCATCTTCCACTGTCTGCGTCAGGCCCAGGAAAAAACCTTTCTTCTCTCTGAGAGTATTCTGCACATCAGGGACTTCTTTGTCCTCAAAAAAGAAAAATGAGGAAGTGAGGCAAGTTACCAGTTTTTCTAGCCTGTCAGAGACTAGGGAGAGTGACAGGGCTGAAAAGACACTGACTCTCAGGCAAGGAAAAGGGGATAGTAGGAAAATCAGGACTGGGAAGCACAGATGTAAAGATCGTAAGGATGCCAGGGAGAGCCTAAAATAGCTGACAGACAATTCAGACTACTGTGGGAAGAGTTCCAGTGATTTCTTCACCAGGAGCCTTTGTACCCCAAGGTTACTTCCATGTTCAAAGTGTTCTCCACCTCCTATTGCACGAATCCAGGAAGAGCCAACATCCTTATCCTTTTCCAATCTGTTACAGACAAGGGCTATAAGCCTTTAATGAATACAGAACAACTGCTTCATCATTCCTGTGGCTGTTGATAATTATAGTCATAAATTAGTGACTCTTTTCACAGTTCAGTCCCAAGCTGTTATCTTCAGTTGTAGATGAAATTTATCAGTGAGGGACATAAGTCATAAGTATTGAAAATTATTTAGGCCTTAAATATTAGAAATACATCTATTTATATCGAAGCTTTATTTATCACCTGCAGAAATGCAGCAAAGGAATGTAGCAAAACCAGAAAAATTTGGGCATGAAAAGTGTCACATTTACTGGCTTAGAAACATTTTAGCCAACTGCAGAAAAACTGTTTCAGTAAAAAGCTCTTTTGGGTTTGTTTTATGTACGTTAGCATGATATCTAATATTTCTCCTGGTTTTATTCATGTGTTTATCTACTCGTGTGCTCATTTAAACATCACTATCTGGGACTTGTGCTGCTAGCCTGGGGTTTGCATGTGCCACAGGACTCCAAGCAGCAATGTTGTGCTATGGTCCAGCTCCATCTAACACCAGTGAAGCAGGATCTGCCTTCCTTTGACAAAGGAAGCTGCCCTCAGCTCAACAGCATTTTTGTGTACTTTGCTATTTGGTTTTGTGTCTGCTTATTTCAGGTCAGCAAAATCATTCCAGCAAGCTGACTTCACTCCCCACTCTGCTGTTAGCATTTCCCTCTTAGGTAAGAGGTAGTGAATAGATCGTCACTGGTATCTTTTCAAGTTTGTGGAACATCAATGAGTAGACAGTATCTGAATCCTTCCTAAATGCTGTTTGGTGTTCAGCATAGACACTGATGAATCATATCCCAAAAAGCACTACTCACAAAGAAGAGGATTGGATCTGGGCCGATACTACTACCTCACTTCCTTTGTGTTCTTTGTAGTGCATGTAGCTTGTATTTTCCCAGTGCAATCCCTGCTACTTTATGTGCAGGCTTCCTTTGACCTTCCCAGTACATGCACAATCAGGGCATATGCCCTTTCTCATTATACCCTCAGTATCCCTTCACCAAACAGGTCTTCCTAAAGCCTCCATCAGCTTCTTTTATTATTTCATGTACAATGCAGAGCCTTACAGTCTTGCATAATTTCTGTTGACTTCCCAGCTTCAAATTGCTGCCCATTGACTAACAGCAGTCAAGCTGGAGCATGCAGCTGGCCTCTTGGTTTTCTGTCATGACAGGAACTCTCTTGATGTTGTTTCTGCACAGGGGCACTAGTGCCAGCTTTGTGCATAGCTTTGTGTGCTTCAGTGCCTGACGCAATGGATTTCCCCCAGTCAGCATCAGTATCTCAACTGTCACGCTATGCTCTTTTTTTTCAGCTCCACTGAGTAGGTGGCTGCCAGAAGTCAGCAGATTTTGAGCATTCTCCAAAGTATGTGCATCACCCTCTTGCAGAGTGCTAAATTATCTTCACACCTTAGTGGTGACAGAGCCCTTTTTGTTGAATGCTCATAACTAAAGAAAGAACCCTTTGGCTTTTATATGTGAAAGGAGCCATCTGATGGGATGAGTGATAGGTGCTGTTTGACAAGTAGTTGAATTGCCAGGGGAAAAAAGTCTAAAAATGGTGAATGCAGAAAAATTAGCGAATAAAAAACACAGTGCTTATTTGAGGACTTGGCCTGTCCTTATTTTCTGGGGCACTACCTGGATGCATCCCATACAGCTTCACAAGCATGTTCCCAGCTGCATTGCTCCAGGAAGCATCACTGGACATGGGCATGCCACCCAAAGGGCCCTGGAATTGCAGCTGAGAGTGCCACACAGACACAAGATCTCCAGGTCACAGCTGTGATCCAGCATAGATCTGTTGGTGGAACATGTTGGTGTGGGCTTGACTGTAGCTTCTGCTTGGAAAGCTCCTTGTAACAGCCACTGATTTTCTTTTCTTTTTTTTTTTTTTTTTAACAGCATGTGATTTTAACTGCATCCCTTTAGTTCCTCATGACTCTTCCTTAACAAACCCAGTTCAACTCCTTTGTCTCTGATTAACTTTGCAAGAGGAAATGTTTCCCATCATATATTTGCATTCAAGAAATGACTTGATTAATATGATGCCTACCTAGGTGCGACCAGGTCATTACTGCATCATCCTATTCTTGGTTTTAATCTGATTCAGGAATTGCACTTGAGACCTCAGCAAACTGCTGGAGAAGTCATACAGTCAGCAAATTGAAAGTTGACAAAAGGAACAGGAAAATGTGTTTTATTTGGGTTGTATTAAACCAATGCAAAACATGTGAATCCAGCCGACTTTCCCTGGAGGAATCATGTATCTTTCTCAGATGCTGCCTGCTCTCCTCTCCATTCCCCTTGAGCTCCTGTCACTGAGTTCTATGCCTCACAGCAGAAATTTTAATTCGAACGTTCCTCTCACATGTCTTCCCCTTCCCTCTATGGGGTGCACAAGATCAGACCTTCTCCCAGTTGGCATCTAGCCTCTCCTCAAGCTTCAATGGAACTACCCTTTGTACTTTGCAGCCCTTATGGCTGCTCCATCAATACTGTTTTTAACAATTTCCCTCCCCATTCTCCAGCATTTGCCACAGATTTATCTCATAAACTTCTTCCCATTCTTATCTGTAAGTAAACTGATGTGGGTTTCTTCTAAGCTCTGTGTGCTCCAAGAGAAACAGAAAAACAAAACCTCCTCAGATAAGCATCAAAGATTAAAGTGTTCTTGGAAAATGTGAGAAAACTTTGCCTGAACTCTAAGAGTGCATTTACAGACATATAATTTGCATGACAAAGGGTGTTGAATTAGTCAAAACTACAAGGGTACTCTCCCCTGGGGAGAAATTATTTCTGAGGAACAGTGCAAAACACCTTCCCAGAAGCAAAGAAAATCATGCTCCTTTATAAAAGAGCATGATTTCTCCTCTGTCTGTTGGTTCCTGGCCCCATCATCAAATAGCTGTTCATGAAAATAATGGCTGATACCTATTTCAGACACTAATATGCATGTAAAGATATCGAAGGAAAAAAAATGGTTTGCTCAAAGGCTAAGCAAGTATAGTATATTTGGCCTCAGTATGACTAAACCCACTATTTGGAAAGTAAATCCAGAGACAAACTGGTTACATGCACTGAGTTGAAATGGGAAGGTGCTTTTATTGCTGACATTAGTGCAAAAATATCAGGTGTAACACGTTTAGCTCAGCCTCGAAATTAAAACTATTTTCAAAATGTGATCTCAGTCTATAGATGTATTTCCAGTTGATTAACAACAATTGTGCACAACAAGTAGCAAGTAAGCTGCTAGGTGTTGAAAGAGCTTCATTTTAAGCAGAAATTATGAATAAGGAGGTTGCTACACATATAAATTAGCAAAAATTAAAATGCCTGTGACTCACAATATAAAAGTGATGCTTCATGGTAGTCAAAACTAAACCTGACCATGAGGAACAGCAGAAGAACTTACCCAGTGTGAGTAACTGGTTAATAAAATGGCAAATGAACCTCAGTATCTGCTGGCCTGGACTAACACACTGTGAGAAAATTAGTCCAAAGTATACCTCTTTGAGTATATGATCATATATTGACCCCAGGAGATACTGTTCCAGTTTTTAGAAACACTTAGGGAAGAATCTTCAAATGAATATGCAAAAGTCAACTAATTTCTTTGGAAAATGAAAACAAGTACACAGAAATTACTGGAAAAAGACGGAGAATGCAACAGAAGGCATTACTCTGTGCATTGATAAACTGTACAGGTACATCATCTGGTCTTGTAAAAGAGGCACAAAAAGTTGTGATGGTGATAACAAAGGTACATAAGAGCTGCTGCATGGCACAGGTTTGACAAATTAGGCCTTTCAGAGCAGAATAAAAAGGGTGGAGAGATGGTGTGCCAGAAGTTTATGTAACTGTGGAGGAGATGAACAGGGAAAGGCAATTAGCTACTACACCTAATAGTGAGTACTCAGGAATGTCCCATGAGATTACATAAGAGGAGACTGTCAGTAAATCTTTTTTTTTTCACCACAAATAATTAAGCTATTAAATTAATTATTGCAGGATCTTATGGATTTTGATATATATATGTGGATAAATATTAAATACATATATAATCCTGATACAATCGACATCAAAGCATCAAAGCATGGTTAGGCAAAGCTGAGAATGAAGCAACAGCTATTAAAAGTATAGATCCAGACAGCATCTGGAGGTGCCTGAGGGCTGTTGAATGAACTGATGCAGACAGAGCCTTTGGAAAGCTGTAAGAGATTACTGGAAGATAATGCCAAGATTTCTGCTTTTTAGAAATAAACTAAAACCTGTTTCTGTGTTGATAAAGTTACAACAGTATTTATTTTATTATTTTAATGGAGCTTTTATTTTCACATTACTTTTCAATCCACAAGAATCAATGTTTTGTATGTATGTACACACACTTTGTAACATTTATCGTGTTCCACGCTGCCAGAATTCTTATGCAGAATTCTTCCACTTCCTTAACAGCTCAACACTTACAGATGCCAGAGTTGGTAATACTTGGCTCTCGCTCCTCCTGCCAGCTAGCCAGGTGTTAAGCAAAGTGAAGGCAAAAAGCCTGCACGCCTGGGTTTGTACCCTGTCAGAATTCCTCTCCAGGACTCTCCTCTCCCTCCCAAATAAAGCATTACATACTTCCTTACACATACTACAAACAAACAATAATGCAGGAAAGTAAAGATAGCACTCAGCTTTACTGTAGATTTTGGTTGGTTGTAAATGAAAATCACTGTGACCATACTGAGCAACATGAGTTGTGGGTTTCTTTCAAGCATATATATTTGCAACTCTCAAATTTGGGTATTACTTTATAAAACATAGTTGATTCTTCCAAACATTTCTTCTCAGATTATTTAAAGATCTTATATATCTGACTTCATTTTCAAAACCTCTGTGTGAGCAAAACCAAATTCATTTTGCCATTTTGCAGATACACACAAGTTCTAGTTTCTCGTAGCTGTTATCTATACAAATTACTAGATCAAGCTTGTATTTTATTCAAATCCCTGCTGATGAAAGTGTTTCTACTTCCAGTCACGCCTTATAAAACCAAGCTCAGTACTAAGGGCAACTTACAGGACAGATGTTTACTTCAGTATACAGAAAGAAACACACCATTTTCAGCAGTACTTTACATACTTATACAAGTTCTTATTATTTCAGGAGTTGTAAATAGCATTTCACCACCTTCTAGCTGCAAATCCTCTTTAGCACAGCATTCTTTTCTGGTAGGATTTTTGATTACAGTGTTTTGAAAAGTAAAGGCTCTACTGTGTCGTAATCAAGTGCCATTTAGTAGAAGTCATTCTTGGTTGGATGCTTGGGTGAAGTGCAGTGTGAGGTGGACTTGAGCCTGGCAGCAGTACTGTGTATATTTCACAATCTAAGCCTGAGGTTTGGGCTGCAGAGCTGATCTAATTCATGCCTGGCTGGCCATGGCCTCCATCCTCAGCAGCTTTCCTTAAATATGGATCTTAAAGTATACTGCAATTAGAAGAGGCTTCCTTTATTCTTTTCACAAAACCAGAATGGTTTGGGTTGGAAGGGACCTTAAAGATCATTCAGTTTCAACCCCCTGCCATAGGAAGGCATACCTTCCATTGGACCAGATTGTCCAAAGCCCCATCCAGCCTGGCCTTGAACACTTCTAGGGATGGAGCAGCCACAACTTCTCTGTGCAGCCTGTTCCACAGTCTCACCACCCTCATAGTGAAGAGTTTTGTTCCAGTACCTGATCTAAATCTTTCCCCTTTCAGTTTAAAGCCATTTTCTCTTGTCCTATCCCTACATACCCTTGTCAAATGCCCCTCTCCAGAAAAATAACACCTAGTGACTGACTTTTCACACGGCAAGTAACTTTTAATTCATTCCTTATGATTTCTGCTCGATCC
>JANRGW010041975.1:29144-45815 GCA_024733675.1 Psilopsiagon aymara | reverse complement strand
GGAGGGCAGTGCCTGCATTTGCCCATGTCTTTTTTAAAGTATAGCTAATTTCTGCATGATCTGGTGCAACACCACAGGGAAGCTCTATGAGAACAGCACAGAGAAAGATGAGCTCTCTGGCACCTTGCTGCAGAGAGGGGAAAAACAATACAGTGATTACACAGAAGATGTTTCTGTAGCATTAGCTACGCTAATCCTCTCCCTAAATCGGACTTGTCTCGTGATGGACAAATTATCCAGCTTAGTGAGGTATCTGGGATGGTGATAGCGTCTCAGCTGTTCTGTGCACTGTTTTCAGAGACATTTAGCTCATGAAAACACTTTATGCCCCTCCCCTGCTTTGCAGAGTAGTGTGCACAGGGTGGAGGTCTCACGGTCCTCATTCTGTGCCCTTGAGGAAAAAACAGGATGTCCTTTCCCAGTGATGATAAGGGAAAAATGAACTGTTTCCTAAAAAAATTAGCCATCTGTCCAAGCAGCAAGGGAGGTTTGAATGGTCGTGATCTACAAATGGATATATTTCAGGCACATAAACTAAATGTGTCTATATAGTCTCAATCCCACCACATGGGGAAAAAAACACACACCTCTATCCCTCCTAAGAAAGCAATAAGAGAAGCCAATGTAAAACTGAGTGACCAAGTATGCTATAAAGGTTATTACACTATGCTTCTTAAGTTTTTCATAAACATTAATGTGTAAAACACTAGGAAACTACTATGGCAAACACAACTGATGAGGTACAGTGAATTCCATGCTCATAGAAGTGCTAACATCCTGAATAATCTCTGCACAGTTATTTATTGTCTTATTTGTGATTAATAAAAGTAACAAAGGATTGAAAATATTTTGGTAATGTAGATATAAATTAAAAAATAAAAATAATAACCTTACTAGGAAAATATGGGAAGAGTCATGAGAAATTCCCCATCCCTGGAAGTGTTTAAGGCCATGCTGGATAGGGCTTTGAGCAAGGTCCAGTGGAAGATGTCCCTGCCCATGGCTGGGGGGTTGGAACTAGATAGTCTTTAAGGTCCCTTCCAACCCAGACCATTCTGTGGTTCTATGAAATGAAGAAGTGGGAAATGTCTTATACATAGAGTCTGAGAGTCTATCAGGGAAACTTTGGTGTAACTCAACCAGTCCACAGGTATTAACAAGAGTAATAGGATATTCATAATTGATGCTTCAATAGCAAATAAATGCACAACAAAACCCACCAGATGTGTCTTGTAGAAGACAGCCTTATGTGAATAAAATAAAAATGTATGATTTTTAAGTCAGTGTAACAAAATCTTGTAACAGCTCACCAGAGCTGTGGGTTCTTCGTCAACATGTGTTTAAATTAAAGTTATGTTTCTGAAAGACATACTCTTTTTTTTTTGAGTGGTAATTAATTTAGGGAGCCGTAAAGTCTGTACTGTATAGGTCAAACTATATCTCTGCAATGGTTCCTTCCGACCTTATGGATTATAAATGGGTTACTGACCAAAATACTAACTTTAAAATTAAAAATACTCTCTCTAAACACATAGATTTCAATACCGGAAGGATTCAGTCAGTTCTTTATCATTCGGATATAGATAAATTGAGTGCTTGCACTTTTCTCTCTATCTCTTTCTCGTAAAATCTAAGTCCTGTCTGTTCAGCATAGATATTCCTGACATTTTCTCACAAGAGCTATGATTTACTCCAGTGTCTTCAGCCAAAAATATTTCTTCTCTCCTCTGTTCTGTGTTACGTGCTTTGCTAAAATTAAGTGGAAATAAGTAGGGTAATAATGGGGAAATAAAAACAGCAACAGAAAGACCAATATCACCAAATAAATACATTTTTTCATGTATATTTTAAAAAATGATATTGTTTTGTTAAAAAACCCCTTGAAAATATAAAAACTATAAACATGTGCTATAGTAACAAAAGAATATTTTGCATGAGGAAGGAAATTATAAAGATATATTTAAACTGTATATTTCAGGAAAACCAGGTGAAAGTCCAAAATAAAAGAAGGAATGCGAATCATACCACGACATTAAAACTTTCTGAATTCAAAATTCATGAAGCCCATGGTATGAGAATTCACAAAAGATTTTGTACCACCTATAATAAGAGAATAATGATATATTGAACCTGCTACATACACAGTATATATAACTGAACATTTTGGATACTTAATTTATTTTTTTGTTGTTGTTAAAAATAAAATGTATTATCATTCTTCTAAGAAAATTATTTGGATTCATCTGCTTTTCTTCTTATTATTCAAGAGAAGCTATGCCCCAAAATAACATGACATTTGAGAAAGAAAGTGTAGGTGTGTGCTTTTGAGGGGGAAAAATTATTAAATTATCAAGGTTTCTGTCAGGGGTAGGATGACACTAATTCCAACAAAATTGAAAGTAGTTTTTTGGCTTATTGCTCCTTATGGCAAAATGTAGTATTTTTTAAGAATGAAGAGCTGGTTACTTTTCGTATAAATTCACTGCAACAAAAGTAAGTAAGAGAACAGGAGAATGACAAAACGTTTTGACATTTTAGAAATTAAATACTATAAATTAAATAAAAGCAATTAGCTGAAAATCAATTCAGTTGTCCTCCAGGTCTAGAGCTAAGTTACAGGTCAGCAGTGTAGTTGTGTAAATAAAATTTTAAATACTCAATAAAAACTGCTATTCTGGAAAACAGGGTAGAAAATCCTTATTTATGCCTTAATTAAAATCTAGTAATGCAGGAGAAAAAAAATTTGGGTTTGGCGCAATGACCTGAAAACTGCTCCTGTGTCCGTGAAAAGGATCTATCGCATCCCATGAGAATGTCTGAGGATGGGTTAGCCGAGATTTCTTCTTCCTGCTCTCATGTATCCCAGTGAATGCAGGGGTCATCTAGCGGTTAGTGAATTCCTCGGGAGTTGAAATGGTGAGAATCAATGCTAGTTGCACACTTCCTTGTTGTCCTACACAGTCCTCAGCCTGATCATAGCCTTCACTACCTTTCATGCTAAATGAGCCTTACATTCTCATTCTAAAGCCACCAAACTTTTCTTGCAGCAAACTTTCTGCAGACAAAATTTTCATCAGGGTTGGTTTTCCTGTAACCTTTCACGTTAGAATTATTTATGGATTGTTTAGGAAGTATTATGGGGGCTGGTATGCTGTAAGTAAGATTTTTATTCTGGAAATGCTTGGCATCTCTTGATAGTTAATGCATCAAAGTGTATTGCACAGTATCTGAGACTTTCACACAATTAGATAGGACTTTCCCCTTCATAAAGTAGCCTTGTAGACAAAGATAATTGGTAATTGTCCTGGGTTCAGCAGTAGCAGTCATTTTCGTCCTTCTTAGTAGCTGGTACAGCACTGTGTTTTTGACTTTTGGCCTGGGAACGGTGCTGATAACACTGATAACCGATAACACTGCTTAGAATATCTAGTCTGATCAAGTATTTTCTGAGTCTCATGTTCTGCGAGAGAGGAGGGAAAACCAGGAGGAAGCATAGACAGGGCACCCGACCCAAACTGACCAAAGAAGCATTCCATACCACAGCATGTCCTGCCCAGTATGTAAACTGGGGGCAGCCACCCAGAAAGTTTAGATCACTGCTGGGTTGGTTTGGGTATTGATCAGCGGGTGGAGGGTGGTTGTATTCTCTTCCTTTGTTGTTTCCCTTGTCATTACTATTATTGGTGGTGGCAGCAGTGGTTTGTGTTATACCTTACTTACTGAACTGTTCATATCTCAACCCATAGGAGTTACATTCTTTCGATTCTTCTCCCCATTCCTCCCGGGCCGGGGTGGAGGGGGAGAAGGTGGGGGTTGTGAGCAAGCGAAATGCATGTCTGAGTGGACTTAAACTACGACAGTAATCTATTGCGTAGTTTGGGTGACATTATTTCAAAGTACTTTTGTTTGGCCATGAAGCTTGCTGTGGTTTATTAGCAGTATTTGCAGAAATGCTCCACCATACAGAAGTTTTTCTTTTTCTAAGTGAAATTTATTACCTTTATTGTCTATAGGTTGTCATCTCCATGCCACCCATAACAGGATTATTTCCACCTTTGGCAACATATTGTCCCACAGTCATTTTTAATGGTTCATATTTCCACATGATAATTTTTGCAGCAGAATATTTAAACTTTTAAAGTAGAACTGAAGAGGAAATATGAGGCCTGGAAAGTAGCATGATTTGACTTTGCATCCCCATATATAAACCTACGTAAACTTTTTTCATTAAAAATAAAGGCGAAAATGATTGTGATAAGCAAAATGTGTATTTTAAACCCTGCAGTCCTTCATAAGAATACCACAGTTTTAAATAAAAACTCTGTCATCTTTATACGTAAGAAGGGGAAAACGTATACAACATAGGACCTTTCAAATCCCAGTTTTTTAACAAATCTCTTTCTGTGTATTTTCCTTGAGTGAAGTATAAATAAATACATAGGTAAATGGATGGATAGGTGGATGGATGAATGGATGGATGGACGCATAGACAGAAGGTCTGATAAAGGGATCAATTACTTCAGTCAAAGCACTTTATTTCCTCATTCTTGCCTACCTTAAATAATTATGTAGGAAGAAGCAAAACTTTTCAGGACTCTCTTCCAGGCTTTTTACACAGTATTACTTATATTTAGAACTTGCCAACTCATACTAGATCATCATTAACACATATGGGAAAGAGCACTATTGTAAGAAGGGTAGTTAGGAATCTTGCAGGTATGTGAAGACCAACATTTGCTGAACAACTGCTGATCAAAATCTCTCCTGTAAAAATCTCAATAGGAAAAATGACACTTCCTTAGGCTCCTGGTATCCTAAATTAGCAAATACCCCTAGAAGTCTAAGTAATTAGGAATCTAGGATCATATTGACCTGAAAAGTCTTCTTTCTTCTACTACGGATGCCCCATCAACACCTCAAGAAAAGTAACCACCCACAATATCTCCATGCTCCATTCAAGTGTATGGAGTGGAATAAATATATAGGTTGGGATAGGCTTAAATTAAGAACAGCTGAAAAACATAGACAAGATGACAAGATTTTCTCCATCTGCTTTTTGACATTTTCAAGACACATTATCTTAGTCATGGATACCTTATCCTCTACTATCACGACAAAGTTCGACTTTGACTCATACATACAATTTTATTACCACGAAAAGGCTACAGTCTGTGACTGCTGGGCTGGATAATCATCATTGGCCAACTAACTGCATCTCAAAACCTGCTAGTTTTGATCAAGTAAGTGCCATGTGATTACAGGCCCTGGCCAGAGGTTCTCTTTACACGTAGCACCCCATGTGTTTGTGGGAACCTCCTAGCCCAAGTCAGTAATCCCCTAGTCTGAATGGCTTGAAATGGCAAACCTGGGCACCAAATTAACTTCTTGAAGGAACCATTGGCATTTGTGTTGATGAATCACAAGATTATTTTTGGGTTTTTTAATATCGGGCATTTTATTGAAGTAATACTGTGGAAGCTAAACAGTGCTAAAATGAACAAATGAGGTCAGTTTAGGAAACTGAACACATGAACCACAAGGACATCAGTAGGAAACACAGCAGCTGGGCTTACTGCATGATGATGCAAGTTGCATGACACAATCTACAGGCTTCATTAACAGTGACTGAAATTAAGGCTCCACAAGTTCCAGGTGTTTTGATAAAAGCGAAGCTGTGACAAGTTAACGTATTTCAGATAAACAAAGACAGAAGAGGATGTCATGGGAAAATAACGTACTTTGCCTCTGCTTTTATTGAAAATCAGTATGTTGCGGGGTTTTTTCCTAGAATTTCACAGATATTGAGCAGAAAAAGGATTTTCTTAACGTTATCTGGGTAATCCATTTCTACAGCGGTCCACTGTACTTCAATAAAATGCCTAAGGATATGGAAAGTTGTTTAGATGTTTAGAAAATTGTTTAGTTGTTTAGTTGTTTAGAAAAATAGCTGTGCCAATAAATACTAGCTTTCAGTTTAGACTAATGAACATAGAGTAATATCAGTGAACTTGTAATCTACAGCTTGCTGAAGCTGAACTTAAGTTTCTAGCGACATAATCAAGTCAAGTATAATGTTCTACTCTATCATCTTTGGCTGCAATTTCTGCAGTTCAGTATAAAAAATTACTGATAAGTGCTTTTAGCTAAACCTCATACACAAATGTATAAATGTGCATGTGAGCATATATATATATATATATTATTATATCTCTCTCTGAGCTGTACCCAGTTCCTGGCTCCCACTGAAACTAGCTTTCTTGAGGAACAACTGGTTTTCAACCAGTCGAGCCAAAAGTGAAAAGAGCAGCAAAGGAAACACGTACTTACAAATATTTAAAAGAAAGCAACAGTAATCACAGTTTCATACAAATTTTACATGCCAAGAAATGGCTTTTGTTTGTTTGTTTATTTGTTTTCTTTTTGCTCTTTTTTTTTTTTTTTTCCTCCAGGATGAAACCCACCAAGCTTTCACTAGTTAGACAAGACACCACTGAGGGAGGAAAGCTAGGACATGTTCCCTTGAAGCCATTGTACAGTTCTCAAAATGTGACTCCAAAATTATTTCACCTCTCAGATTTTCAGGATTAATAGATACTACTTAATCAGAGGTGAACTCTTAAGGTAAGAGTGAGACTGTGCTTTCACAAGTTCTCTTGGGGCTTCATTTAAGTCCTGAATAAGATGAGGGATAAACATGAATTTTCTGTATCTGTAAAAGGAAGATGAAATATTTTGGTTTTTTTGAGCGTCTATTTTTATTCTGAGTGAAAAAAAAAATGAGAGGCTAGTATGGAAGGGAGGTGTTTCACCAAGATATGGTAGCAGTCTTCAAAAAAGGTGAAAGGTATGTTTCAGGTTAATGGGGTGAGGAGTTTTTGACACCAGGAGAATAACAAAACTAAACTGTAGAAAAAAAAAATTAGGTTAGGAGTTGGGGAAAACTTCTGGATTGTCAGTTGAGTTACCAACTGAAATAATATGCTGAGGAAGTTAGGAAATCTCTATTACTGGAGGCACTTAAAAAGAATTAAACATCTGTCAAGACTGACATAGGTATTGTTGATCTTACCTTGAGGCAGGGATGCATTGGGTGACCTCTCCAGTGTCTTTTGCCCTATCTTCTTTGACTGCTGATTAATGTCTGTCTTTTGCATCTCCCTTGATGTCTTTACTTATGCTACCAGACTGGAATGTTCACTAATCAATTCTATCCCTACAGTTAATGCTTTTTCTTTATACAGACTGTTGGCTTGTAGAATCAATTTCAACCATAATCAAAACAAATTCATAATAAAAACACTCAACATACATGAATCACTCCTCCCTTACTACTGTAAAGTTGCTGTGTAGCATGGGCTGGAGCCACAAACAAGACTTAAGAAAAATAAAACCCCCAAACAAACAAACAACAGACAGACAGCTCATAGCCTAACTTATAGCCCCATTTATGAATCTACTTCTGTCTTCCAAGACATCTTTACATCATTTTCAAAAGAAACAGGTATAGGTGCTTTCAATCTAAAGATACTAAGTTTCTTATACTAATTATTGTGCCATCAAAAAATGAAAGAATATAATAGTTACACAGTTTTAATTGCTTAAACGGGTATGCTTTACTGCCCTAAGGATTTATAGAAGACTTTTTTTTTTTTCCCAGTGTTTTCTCTACATTTCCTAACTTTCCTCTCTTGAAAGTACCTAAATAATTCTTAGCAATGTTTGGTTTGTACCAGGAGCATACTAGTGCCATATACAATATTTTACAGTATTTTCTTCAAGGTTTGAATACACAACTTTCTTACGGGAGGATAAAATGTTCTTTACTAGATATTCATGAAACTAAAAATAGGTTTCTTATATTCTAGAGAAAGGCTTTAGATGCTTACAATTGAAAAGGCTTCAAATTTTCATTTGGAAAAATATTTTTCTAGATCACGTAACATTAATTTAAATTAAGTCATTTGCCCTGAGAGAGAATATACCTATCTAAAAGGAGTTCAGGATTTCTTGGATAAATATGAGGGATTAGTTTCTGTTTCCCTTGAATTTTTATTTATTTTCTCTCTTTTTGGAAAACATTTCTGCTTCCATGCTAGGCTCAGACAACACACAAAAGTTTTGTTTCCTCTACCATCCAATGTCTACGTAGAGGGAAGAACAGAAATGCTACCAGTATCTGCTTTCATCTTGCTGTCTTTTTTGTTCCAGACACATTTTTGCCAAGATAATAACTCAATAATGGTAACTGGTAACTCAATAATAATTACATTTGATAGTGTATTATATAGTAGGTTTTCATTTGTCAATCTTGAAACACTTCTCCAAGGAAGCTAAGTATTGCACTGTGTGATCATACCAGGATATATACTCATGATGCAACTTGCTCAAGGGCAGACAGCAGGCTGGTGTCACAAATAGGAATATATCTGACATTTCCTTGGTCTTCCCTGAAGTGTGCCATTCCCAGGCCTTTTTGCTTCATCATCTGAGCTTCCACGTTGTACAATTTGGATATATCATTTCTATTTGCACTTCTTTTTTTTCTTTTTTTTTTAAGGACAAAAATGTCCAGCTGATACCAATTTTTAGCAATATATGTTACTAGTATTAGGAATTATATTAGTAAAGATATTAGCAATGATTGGTCTGGATTAACTTTCTACAGTGACATAAAATGAATATCAGAGTAGGTCACAAAGATCACTTTTAATACAGACAAACTCTAGCTATACTTGTGTGTAACAAATGTATCCTTATTAAATATGTCCTTATGAGAGGCTATTTAAATGCAAAATACCTACCTTCTATCAGGTTGCTACACTATTACTCACTAGGTAGGAAGCCATTGTAAAGAATTCTTGTGGGTATTTTGCTTATATTTTACACCAAATTAACTGCCTATTTGCCTGAGTAATGATAGGCTGCCATAACAGTAATAATGCATTCAAATATCAAACTGGTTTGAAAGACATGCCCATACACACCATTTTATAATACCGTACTCAAAAAATGCCTACCATTGTAAAAAATAAAAAAAAAAATCAAAAGTAATTGTATGGCCATATAATACAGGTTTTGCATTAAGGCATGTACTAAAGACATGCCAAATTCAGACTATATCTGGACAGCATTTAAAGTAAAGCAAGACTCCTATTAATTTCCATGGAACACAGAACTTATTCAAATCCATAGATTAGCTCAAAAGAATTAATTGACTGCCTTCTATTTCTATCCAATTTTACTTTACTCTGTAAACTTTTAAGAAAAAATATCTGATTTCATAAAAATCTAACAATTTGATCCTTCATAATATTAGCATACTTTTAAAATGCAAAATCAGAGTTACATGTTTTAAAAGCCATCTCTTTAGTGCTTCTTTTTAAATTAAACTCTAGTTCAGCAACTAAACCAGTGATTTTGAATCAATTTTTTTAAAATACTGCACAAAGAAAAAAATAGCTAGTTAACAAATGGCTCTATATAACTTTCTATAAAATATTAGCATTTTAGGCAGCATCCAAATGTGTGCTCCCTTTGTAGAGCAGATATGTTGCAGAGATATTCACTGCCACTTAAGTAATCTCATATTCAAACTACAACACAGGATAGCATTTAAAGTTCCAGAGCTTCAAATGATGGAAGAAAGGGGTCTTGAACTATAAGTGCTGACTGCAAAAGAGCATCAAATAAGTTATGAGAAATCCAGCACAGACTGTTTCAACCTCATCTTGAAGGACTGGCTTTAAAAATTAACTCCAAACATAGGCAACATTATAGACGTAAAAGCCATCGAAACTTGAATACTGACTCTGTAATTCAATGTTCACTTTAAACGTGAGAGTTGGTGTCTGGGGTTCAGCAGTAGCAGTCATTTTCTCCTTCTTAGTAGCTGGTACAGTGCTGTGGTTTTGACTTTCAGCCTGGGAACAGTGCTGATAAAACCGATGCTTTTAGTTGCTCTCAGTAATGTTTAGTCTGACCAAGGACTCACGCTCTGCAAGGGAGGAGGGGAAGCTGGGAGGAAGTAGAGTCAGAACATGGCCCAGACTAACCAAAGAGGTATTCCATACCACAGCACATCATGCCCAGTATATAAACTGGGAGCAGTTACCCGGAAGGGTTACATCACTGTTGGGTCAGGCTGATTATCGGTTGGTGGGTGGTGAGCGGCTGTATTCTCTTTGCTTGTGACTTCCCTTATCATTGCTATTATTGGTGGTAGCAGCAGTGGTTTGTGTTATACCTTAGCTACTGGGCTGTTCTTATCTCAGCCTGTGGCAGATACATTCTTTTGATTCTTCTCCCCATCCTTCTGGGACCAGGAGCAGAGGAGGAAGGAGGGGGAGTGAGAGAGGGACTGCATGGTTTTCTGAGTTATGCTGGGCTTAAACCACAATGGTTGGTTACTTACTTTCTACAAAGGATTTATGCAAAGGATTGAAAGTTTGAAATTACCCATAGAATGGATCACACAGGTGATAAGGACTCGAGGGACTGAGTCTTTGGGCCCACTGTGCCATGTTCCTGTTTGGCATGTCTCACTGGGATGTCACAGGATCTAATGAGCAGTGCTAGACAACATCATGAATGTCCAGCTCCAGTACACATTTTTTCACTATTCATACGGCTCCTGTTGCAATTCTATAAACCACTTTTTTACATGGAAATATTTTGATCTTTTTTATATGGCACATCCAGTCTATCAGTTACCATCAGTGTATGTGATTTGCTCTATGTTTTGTTACATAGGCCAAATTCTGTCTCACCAAAAATGTGCCAATTCAGTTGTATGTTTGGAAACCATGTTTATTAATATCAAGCACACAAGTATAGCCATAGTACGTCCAAAATCAGCACTGAACTGAATAGCTTTTGCAAAGAGGAAATTAAAGTGAAAGCTTTATATCCCAGCTTGAGTCAGGAGTTCATAGCTGCCTCATTCCGGCATATCAGCAACATCCTTCAAGAATGAAAGAGATCACTTGAGTTGTAAACATGAGCTGTCCCCTTGGACTTTGTGCTAGACAACTGAAATGCTGTCAAGGACTCACAGAAAGGATGGGATTTGGAGAGGAAAGAAGACAGACTAAGATGCAAGATCCCTCTGAAAAAGCATACTTTACATTATAGTTCAGGCTGTACTATGTCTTTGGGAGTCTTGTCTCATTATCAAAGAAACTGCTGATGGTCATGGACATCCAAATGTAGCAGGAATTTAGGCTAACCCATAACTAATGAGAGAGAGGAATCATAGAATCATATCATAGAATGGTTTGAGTTGGAAGGGACCTTAAAGACCACCTAGTTTCATTTCCCCTATGATGGGCAGGGGCACCTTCCCCTAGACCAGGTTGCTCAAAGCCATGTCCAACATGGCCTTGGACACTGCCAGGGATTTGGCAGCCGCAGCTTCTCTGGGCAATGTGTGCCAGGGCCTTAGCACCTTCATGGAGAAGAATTTTTCCAGAAGTTACTGCACATGGGTTTATGAAAACACAGAAATAGCCTAGAAAAGCACAATGCCCCACGAAAATCTGCCTGTATATTGCTCACAGACCTTCATTCCCAGGCACACCTTTTATGGTAAGAGCTGTATGCTGGGTACACAGCTGCTTACTGCTCCATAGTCTGAACCAATACATCCACTGAAGAAAAATCATACACATGGGATGTGTGTGTGCGTATAAACACACACTTCATGTTTTTCTCAATTCTCATCTCATGTTTCATTCAATAGACTTATTAATCAACCATAAGAAATGAGTTAAGATGTTGAAACAGTCATGGCCTTTGTTCTGTGTCAGTTTTGTTGGCTTAGCTGACATATAGCTACAAGGCATGACGGATCAAAGTAATTAAAGTTCCAATCATTTACCTTTCTATGTTCAGTGTCAAGACAGCTAGCCTTCACCCTGAGTTCAGAGCATTTTCATATTTTTTTAACATGCTATAGCTGTGCCATTTGCCTTGCTGTGTGCTTAAGAATTTGACAGCATTTCCATTATAAAGTTTGTGTACGAAGGCTTGAGATTCCCCCTGGATTCCAACTTCACACATAAAAACACAGACCACAGGCAATTCAAGGGTTTGGGTTTTTTTTTTTTTTTTTTTTTTTGGAGGGCGGGGGGTTTTTTTTTTTTTTTTTTCATTTTCTTTAAGGTAATTTAGTCAGGTTTTGTCCGTCAGAGAACAAAAAGTTGTCAGTTCTGTTTCATTTGCTTTCAAGGTATATCTTGTGTTCTGTGAAACTTAAATAAAACTTATTTTGTTCCTGGCAATTAGCCCTAATCTTTACTCTTCCATTATACACATTATTTATAAATGAGAGTATGAAAACATTTGTGGGATATAGCACGGAGTGATTTCTGTATTTTTTTCAAGAATAGGAGGTTGGTTTGTATCTGAATCTAAGCATGAATTCAAACATTAAGTGTGACTTTTCCCATATTAAAGAAAAAAATAATTTTTAGTAAGTCAAACAGATAATTTGAATCTTGGGGGGAGCATACACTAGCTAAAACCAAACAAGTTCATGCTAAACATGCCCCCCCCCCCCAAACTAGACAACCAAAATTAGGATTGAAATAACTCACAACCAGTGAAAAGTAACCATCTTCTGGAATCTCAGATTGTCTGTACCTTCTTTTTTTTTCTCCACAGCTGGCCTGTTGACTGTGCTGGTTGGCTGGATCAACCAGGCTGTGGAGTGCTAAGTCGTCTTCTACTTTTCATCATGGATTGCATGAGGCCTTGTATAAGACTGGCACTAGGCATCTGGCAAATTTTAGTTAAACATGCTCTACACATCATCAGATACCGATAGCTTATAGTCTCCTGTGTGCACAAGTCTTACCTACTGCACACAAATCAAATTCAGAGAACTTAAAAGCTGACAGGATTTTCCATAAAGGTCTAATATTGGATAGCTTTATAAGATTTGCTTTCATAAAGGTCATTACAAAATCTGATGCTTTTATTGCACATTAGAGATTGACAGCGGAGATGTAGTAAAGTGCCCTTTATTTGGCACAGCAATTCAAGGTATTTTGGGAAACAACCCATGCTGCCTATATGGCATAGTAGACCTTCACCCAACGTAGACCTTCACTACTTCCATAGTAGTTGTGCATAGCCTGCGCAACTCCATAACATGCACAGACTCTTCCAGTCCTGTATCAGCCTTTCAGAAACAGTCTGAAGGAGAAAATTAGGTAGCTTCAAGAATATTAGTGAACTTGCTCTCAAATATTCTGTCCCTGCTTGGAAGGATTTGAAGAAACAGTGGCAAGGGGAGATAGAGGAGACATAAACTGTTTCTTTCCTGATTATACAGTGAATAACAAGGACAGAGCATTGTTTGCAAAAATCATTCATGGACAGAAAGGGAGGCTAATTCAAAATTAATTTCATTCATAATAAATACCTCCACCAGGATTTTTATAAATAAAACACCAGCAGCTATTATTCTACTATGTACTTACAAGAAACAGACAATTCTAAAAAACAACAGAAGGACATCCCATTACTCAGAAGTTTAGGACTGATAAATCATTAGACACCACCTACATTGTCAGAGTCATTACAGGCCCATCTTCCTTCAAACTGAGTCAACATATGTTTTACTATTTACCTCGATAAGAGTAGAATCAACCCCAAATTTCTGTCATTCCTCCTATAGGCATCTCACTTTTCTCCCTTCAATGACTTTTTAAAGTTCCCAGAGCATGAAACATCATGTTGATGATGCATCACATCCAGTTAGGAAGCTCTGGCATGTAGTGTTATGTTTAAACCAACACACAAATGTAACCAGGAATGACATGCTGTCCCAGTAAAGCAGTCCCTTAGTTTTGAGAAACTCAAAAAGACAGCTTATAAAACAGATTCTCAAAGCCACAGGTTTTTGCTTTTGGAAATCAATCTCTAAGTCAAAATTAAAGTTTAAGAAAGATCGTACAGAAAGATGCCCCATGACTGTCAGTGTTTAAGAGGCATTTGGACAATGCCTCTAATACTATGCTTTATCTCTTGGTCAGCCCTGAAGTGCTCAGGCAGTTGGCCTAGATGTTAGTTGTAGGTCTTTTCCAATTGAAATCATCTATTCTATTTTACGCTATTCTATGATGTGCTATTCTAAGATTTCAGTCTTTGAAATATTCACTCATGGAGTTAAGAGTTGGCTATTGAGGTTGGAGGGAGAAAGCCACAACCTGCATGTTGTCACTGAAGCATTTGAGCTGCTGTAAAACCTGAACTTGCAGCTCTGAGGGTTTTCTACCTCATCTCTATAGCACTGGCACACTTAGCCAAATATTCCCAAGCTATTGAACACAAGAACAGGAGGGAGAGGAAAGTGAGATTTTTCTCACATATTTGCCAGGTAATTTTTGTTAATATTTGTTAGAAGACCAGTTTGTGCTAATGTCCTTTAGGAAATATCCCCTGTCCTGTCTGTCCCACACACTGGTCAGGAAGGTTATGAGTCCTATTAGGATGGGAAGACCTTCTCTCCCATTACTGCTCAGTGTGACTAATCCCAAAAGGGTTCCATGTGCTTATTAAAGCAAATACCACATTCTGACAATTGGTCTCTGCCCCTATCCTTTGTATCTGGGCTAAGGACACCCAGTCTCATGCCAGCAAAGGGTTTAATTGTCTGGTCTTTCAGGTCATAAACAGCCCATACTTGTGTGGGACTTCTATGTAACTGTGACTCTCAGTATTTTACTAGCAATATTGATTTTGTCTTTACAACGTTCCTATTATCCCTATTATAAAGATGAGGAAAAATGCACAGCTGTATGATTTACCAAGCCTGACAAAAATAGCGAGTGTCAGAGCTGAGAATAGAAACCAGATCACCTGAGGTTTCATTTCTGGAAACGTTTCTCCTTTCCTCTTCCTTTAATCTTTGTTTAGTACTGGGGCAGGTAATTTGAAATCTGGGCAATATTCAGATACGGTTTCTTTCCCAGAAGGAAATAAAGCTTTACAGGCTCACTTTACAGGGGCAGCCAGTCCACTTGGACTACCAAGGTTTTGCAGCTCTCAAAGGACGCTGCAAAATCCAGCAATCAGACCTGTGCAGCCGGAAAGCTTTCAGAGGAGATGTCAATGCACAGAAATGGCATATTAATCTAAAATCAGGCTCACACAATATGTTTCTATGGACATCACAAACTAATCTTTGAAATGGTCCCTGATGAGAGACAGGTTGGCCTGAACTGTCTTCTGAAAATGTTCCAATTCCTCCTTTGCATCCGGTGTGTGTTTATTGGAGAAAGAAAAAGTCCTCATTTAAATTCTGCACATGTATTTGCACTGTGACCTTTTTAGCTGTTACCTCATGGCTATATCTAAAATTGGCAATAAAATGCACTTCATGGTAAAGAACTGCTAGGTGATTTTATACAACTATAATTTTACACTCTCACAAGGCAGAATATGTAATTCCTTAAGCCACACATGGGAACTTTGTGATACTGGTCTGGATTTTTGCTTTCAACACCAGCATCGTGTGAACAAAGCCAACTCTATGCAATTAAACAAAAAATGAGTTAAACAGATATGCATTTTAGCTGATACTGATGCAGAGAAACCAATGTGAAGTCCCATTAAAGTGAGGACGATACACAAGTACAAACAGCTCCTGCAACAGATGATTGTGATCTTAATGTTTTTATGTGTTTACCTGTAACTGCTACATAAGTGTTCCTGGAGTGTCTCCTAAGTCAGACACACTTTAAATAATTTCCAAGGCATCCTATTTATTTGTGAAAAAAAAAAAAAAAAAATGCAATATACCAATGTAATGACTGACAGCAAGAGGGAACCTTGGAAAATCTGTTTATATGCAAACTTCTCATTTTCTTGTATTAATTTATTGTATTCCATTGTTCTGATCTTTAAGACTGCAGTAAGGAGCCTTTGTTCAAAATAGCGGTCAAATGCAAAGGAAGCTGTAATATGAAAATATAATATTACATATCACTCAGTTTCCCCTTGAAGTCCACACAGGCAGGTTACTGCCACACACAGAAGAGCTGAGTGGTACTCTGGCCAGCCATAGGTTCAATTTCACTGACCCAACAGTTCAGACGGATACAAAAAACACCCTATTTTGATGCTAAAACATTACACATATTTTCTATGGAGTAAAAACATACTCTGAGCTCTCCTAGTAGCTTTTTTACTAAATTAACTAAGTAATCAGAAACTATGCCTGATTTTGTGTCCTTTTCTTCAAAGTGCAATTGTAATTATATCAAGCAACTTTAGAGTATACTTACAGTGAATGGCATTCAGGAATTTTTGGCTGTCTTGGAATATATGAGTTCATCAGGTTTTCCAGTATGTTACAACTGAGATCTGCAACGATTGAGAGTGGATGTGTAACTTGTCTGTCTGGAAGGTCCACCTGGAGAACAGAGCTGGGGCCACCAAGCACCTTCCTCTCCATTGCAGTGGGCAGTTGTTGTGGTTTAAGCCGTAAATCAGCCATGCAGTTTGCTCACTCACTTCCCCCTCTTTCTTTCCCCCAACTCCCGGAGGGATGGGAAGGCTAATTAAAAGAATGCAACTCCCACAGGTTGGTATAAGAACAGTTTAGTAACTAAGGTATAACACAAACCACTACTGCTACCACTAGTAATAATAATGACAAGGGAAATA